>RCUC01108704.1:0-41637 GCA_003697995.1 Taxidea taxus jeffersonii
GCAATTTTTCTACTTGCCTAATGCAGGAATATAGGGAAGGATGCAAAATCAGTTTAGAAGGTAGCTGGGAAAAAAATTCACAGATTTGATGAGGTGCCTAATAAGTTGGAACAGATATATTATGAATCTCTAGAAATCTCAAATATTTTTAGTATTGCACTAACGCACCATAATTGCTTGATTGAACATAGGCCAACTCAGGAAATGAAAATTCAAGCAATTAACTTTTCTTTCCATAGAAAAAAAGAGGTCCACTTCTCTTATATTCCATATATCCAACTTGGATTTGTTGTAATTATTTGGAGAGAAGAACATTTTGCTGAACAGCAAAATGTTCCTTGCTTTGTGTTCTTGTTCTTAAGGAGTTGGCATTTTACAAGCAAGCTCACTATGTATAAGACTAAATAATTAGATTCTTGAACAAATAATCATAATCCGTAATCAGAGATTGGGCTGTGGGAGTCGGTCATTAGTTAGGTCTGGGTGGCAAGGTAAGGAAAGCTAGCTTGAGACTTGTGCTATCGATAAATTGATATTTCCTTCTCTGAATCAGATCATTTGTGGCTAAAGTAACCAAAATACCTAACCTAGAGTTTGTTGGTAGTTGGACATAACCTTAAAGAACCCCCGGCTTATGGCATTATCAATAATTAAAACTTAAATAATGAAATGCAACAAACTATTGATTACTATGAGCAAAGAAATCCAGCCAGGTAGGCAGAGAAAAATAACCCAAATGAGCATAGTTGTTAACCTTTTGGCTCTTACTCTACCATTGGTATTAAACACATTGTCTTTCTTTAAGAACAAAAGGACTCAAGCTAGCCAGGGGTGCATAGGTTGATAACAGAACTTCCTCTCCAGCCTCACACCTGAAAGTGTTATGGGACACAAAGCTAATGGTGATGGGAATATCCGATCAAGAATATCCCAAGGCACTTGACTGAGTGGGAGCTCTAGCCATCTTTCCCAGGAAAGTCAGCACCCTTCCTGTCTCAATGAGGTGTTGACTGAAGGACCGACACCACTCCCACCAACTTACTTGTCAGGCATCCTGCCACAAATTGTTGGCAATAGCTACTCTGATTCTTCTGAGGTCTCTCCTAAATAAACGATCATAAAACTGAGTTGTGCAGGCAATCCAGTTTCTTATTAGCCTGTTATAGGAATATAATATGATATAATTCCTGTATAATATACAGGAATTAATTAATTTTGGGGGAGACAGTATAGAAAGAACTTAGTCTTAGAAATCAGACTGACATTCAATTTTGATTTGCCTCTCTCAAGCTGCATGATTTTGAATTACCTAAGTGTTTGTGGTTTGGTGTATTCATTTATAAAATAAGAATAGATAATTCCTCACATTTTTAGTAAGAAATGCTTCTGAATGACTTAATATGGAACTCTGGTACACAGCTGCAATTACCATGGATAATCTTTTTAGAATCTTGCTGTGGTACTAGTGGTGAATCTGTGTGATAGGTAAAGCCAATTGTAACAAAGTCATTCCGATCAATGCTTGAAGAAGGAGGAAATCAGGGCTGACAGCTCCTCCTTTCTAACATGTTACACCTCCAGGTAATACCTAGCCCCCTTGGTTCAAGGGCAAATGAGAAAGTGAAATTAAAGAAGGAGTAAGTGAAGAAATGTAAAATACGAAATAAAGGGAGTACAGAGATGTCCTCTGGAGAAACAAAGCCACTGAAAATAGAAGAAGAATTGTACTTTCTAGCAACACTATGGTCTAAGCATCCTAGGTACAGAACACTTGAACATTCTAAAATATTAAAATCAGGTTTTTTTAAAAAACATATCTGAGCTGGAATGTAAAGACATTCTTACAGGCTAAAACTGAAGAGAAAGTGTGAAAACAGAGAGGAAAGCATGGAGTGGAGCCATCTGCCAAGTCCTAATGGTCATGTATTTACTGGGACAAGAGACATACAAAGCTAGAGAAGAGTGGGGGGTGGGAGTAGAGACTGACACAAATCCAGGAAACCCCCACCCGCCTAAATGGCAGTACCTTCAGTAGGAAAATTCACTTGGCAGAGGAATACTTTAATTCTTCTTGTCTTTACCTTGACTCTGAACAGAATGAGGAAAAGGAATTATTTCTAGTGTGTGTGTGTGTGTGTGTGAGAGTGTGAGAGAGAGAGAGAGAGCCCCAAATAAGGCTCAGGTAACAATCTGGGTTAAGGTAGGTCCATGCTGATAATGCCCCAGGAGTGGAAACAAGCCTAAACTCTCTCAAACAATAAAGTTTAATCTCTGACCTTAAAGAATTCCCAGAGAGAAAATTCCAAGGAGTGTGAGTTTACAATCAAAGCTCCCTAAGCCCAGATATGTCTTCATGAAGTACAATAAGCAAAAACAATGAACTATATAAACAGACCCTCAAAGCCTACAGGGATTGAAATTATATGGAATAACATGCCCATATTCCATGACCCAGATATACTCCAGATTGGCACTGGCATATGCCCTCAGGATATATGTAAAGAGATATTAATAGAAGCAATTTTCTTACTATCTCCAAACTGGAATCAATCTAACTTTTCCATCAACAATAGACTATACAAGTGAAGTGTGATATATTTATTCTGTAAAATACTTACAGTCAAGACCTCCTAAAAATTAATGAATTAAAGTTATGTTTATCAACAAGGTTATATTTTAAAAATATGGAGGCAAAAAACAAGTCATAGAAAACTTTATCAAGTGTGTTTTTACTAATATAAATTTCAAAAGCAGAACATTATTTAAGAATGCATTCATACATTTATTTACAAAAAAAGAAGAAACAAAACAACGATCAACACAAAATTTGGTGTAGTAGAAGAGAATGTTGGAGAAGCCTATAAGCCTGAGTGGAGGCACAGAGGTGCTCAGTATTTAAACCATATTCAAATCATATATGCCCATGGTATACATTGTTTGGATGCATGGTAATTTCACAATAATAAGCAAATGCAAATATCAATTAGAAGAAAGAGGCAAGAGAAACAAGACTTAGGCTGAGTTAGAGGAAGAATTTGAGAGTCTTAAAGTGGGAAGTGAATGAGAGAGAGAATCCAGGTTGATTTTGAGTATTGCTATGCATTTTGAGTATAATTTCTCTTTGGCATTTTCTTGAGAGATAGACATAATGATGTAATCTACTTTTTATTTAATTTTGGATGCCAGAGTGAAGTTTCCTTGAGCGCAACCAATCAAGAAATAAGATAGTTCAAAACTGTATGGATTATAGCCTTCCTTCGTTGTCTTTGTTTGAATAGGTATTCCATGGTAGGAAAAAATTTGAACCTCCATGAGTTACATATATATACATGGCTGGTCATCACTATGCTCCCCCACTTCATCGTGTTCTTTTTTTTTAAATCCATTTCTATTATCTTTCCTCATTACTCCTATGCACTAAAATCTCATTTTTATGTATATTCTGAGTATTAAGATGTACTATTTCCTCTTTTGGAGACACACAGGTTTTTCATATAACTTCAGAAAGTTGGCGGCATTGTACAATTAACACACATTTTAGTTGTGGTATAGTATTTTCTCCTCTAAAAACACCTCCAGAAAATGTATTTTTAAATTGATGATGTCTCTTCAACTGACAACAATTTAGAAAATAAGAAAATCAATAGTTTGATTTTTCTCAAATAAGAAAATCAATAATTAACTCTTTTCCCTTTGTCTGATTCAAGTACAGACAAATACATGTCCCCTTCCCTAGTTTTCACTGAGTATTAAAATTGTACCTTTCTTCATGTAAGCAGTCCTTGTTTTTTGGCAATTTCCCCTTTAAGCCTCTGTTTATTCTACTTGGAAAATCTTTATCTTTTCACCTACTGACATAATGTGCTTATTTAAAGGTTTTTACCAATGTCCAAACTGAAAAAGGTAACAGCCAAAAATAAGGGGAAAAATGGGATATCATATTTGAGTTATAAACATATGAATATAGGATTTTGTTTAAAAAAGGTAGATCTAATATAGAGTCTCCAGGAATGCATGAAGTTTAAGCTTATTCATTTATAATAAACTGTAATGATTTAGTTATTGGAATGAAAGTATTTTTGGAAAAAGTGAATCTTCCAGATAATAGCGGATGGGCCTTTTTTTTTTCAGAGAAATGACATTACGTAATGGAAAGAAGTGGAATTTGGCATGAAAAAACCTACCTGGGTTGAAGCCGTAGGGTTGTCATTTACTAGCTGTGAAACTCTGGGAAAGTTGTAATAGCTGAGTCTATTTCTAAATCTCTAGTAATTACTGTTATTTTAAAACATTACCATTAACTTTAAAACAGTAACAATTTAATGAACAAGGTAGCAGCCACGGATGTTCTGCACACTTTACATATATTAATTCTTAATCCTCAAAATTACTTTAAGAAGTATATTACTACCCCCAGCTTGAACAGAGACAGAAATTGAGGCACAAAGAGAGTACATAACTTTCATAGACACAAAGTTGCACATCTAGTGTCAAAGCCATGTTTCAAAATCAGGCGATGGATGGATGGATGGATGCTCTCAGGAGTAGTTAAATGGGAAGAGCTTTCTGGTCCCATTCTGTCTGCTATGGTATGGAGTATGTCCTATGGAGGCAACTGCAGTCCATGACAAGGGGAAAGGTCCATGGAACTCATACCTGTTGCATAAGCACAATGTATCTGGCAGTAGAACTGTCTTTCTGCATGTTTTATTTAGGCAGATTTTATCATCACCATTTTATGCAAGAGGAGATTGAGACCCAGAAAGGCTAAGAGATTTGCCCAGTGTCTCACAACTCTTAAGGTGGCAGAGGCAGGATTGGTTGGAGTACAGAACTGATTACCTCCAAAATTGGTTTGTATGCTATGCCCACCTGGGTGCTGCCTGTGGATACAGTGATAAATTCTGGATGATATATGTGTTTGATTCAATTAGAGATCAGTGTATAAGCCCAGGCTGTGATCATTTCAGCCACAGATATAATAAAACTTAGTACAGATATAATAAAATTGTAGACTTTGAACAGGATGAAAAAATTATTACTACTGAGACCTTAGGGTATTACTATTTGGTCCAAGATTTTGCAGAGAAAGCACAAAGCAATATTTCACTAATGATTCAGACTTTTATGTCTTCTTTGTACTTTGCCCTTGATTAACTTTGTTTATATCCCTCCAAAAAAAATCTCATTCTAAAGTCTGTTCTTCAGTTGGAAAAATTATCTAAGTATGACAATGAGAGGATATGGAACTTTAATGTTATAGAGTAATTTATAAACTGATTGATTAACTGCAATGTTTATATAGAAACAGGAATTTGCTAAATTTAGCATTTTTTTAAGGGAGAGTTCACATTTTAGGAAAAGTTCATATTCTATTAGTAGTTAGCTTGGGCTCTTGAACCGGACAGCTGTGGTTGAACTCTCAACTCTATTACTTACTGTTCATGAGATCTTGAGCAAAGTCATTAAACTAAATTTTCTCATCTGTTAAATGAATATAGTAATAGTATCTATGGTAGGGGTGCCTGGGTGGCTCAGTGGGTTAAAGCCTCTGCCTTCGGCTCAGATCATGGCCTCATGGTCCTGGGATCAAGGCCCGCATCTGGCTCTCTGCTCAGCAGGGAGCCTGCTTCCCCCCAACCACCCCTGCCCCCATCTCTGCCTGCCTCTCTGCCTACTTGTGATGTCTCTGTCAAACAAATAAATAAAATCTTTAAAAAAATCGTATCTGTGTCATAGGGTTGTTGTAGTAAATGACATAGCCCATATAAAGCACTTTGCATGGTGCCTCATACATGCTGAAAACTCAATAAATAATAGCAGTTCATATTCACATTAATAACGGAAATTGCTATTTTATTTTTATTTTATTTTATTTAGCATTTTATTTTTTATTTTATTTAGCATTTTATTTAGCATTCCTGTGTATCTACGTGATATTTTCCTCTACTGGGTTTTTTGTGTATGTGTATTTCCCACATACGCATGTTTATAGAACATCTTTATTTTTTAATTAATTTTTTTTAGTGTTCAACAATTCACTAGTTGTGTGTAACATCTTTATTTTAAAGAAAGCACAGCACTTTCACACTGAATTCAGCAATGCCGGTATGAGCCAGGCGCAGTTTCCTAACTAACTGGATGTAGATGGAGGCAAAGGATATCGCTCTTTTTGGATATTCCTCTTGCTTTTTTTTTTTTTTAAATGGTGGCGAAATTGAGGTATAGTAATCTCAAGTGATTATGTCAAGTCAGAAAATTAGCATATGAGTTGAGGGAGATTTTTAGAATGTATATATTCTAGATAGGGCCATTTTATTTTTTTATTTTAATTTTTTTAAAAGATTTTATTTATTTGACAGAAAGACACAATGAGAGAGGGAACACAAGCAGGGGGAGTGGGAGAGGGAGAAGGAGGCTTCCCGCTGAGCAGGAGCCCGAAGTGGGGCTGGATCCTAGGACACTGGGATCATGACCTGAGCGGAAGGCAGATGCTTAACAAATGAGCCCCCCACACACCCCTAGATAGAACCGTTTTAATAGATGTTGGTATATGTTCTACTTGGTACAAAATGCTACAGACGTTGCTTAAGACACTAAATGCTTTTTCTAGGAATTTTCTATTGATTTTTATGTCTGATTCTTTTTTTATTTGCTATACCTGGGTAACAACCTATCAGAATTTATTCCTTGCTTTAAGCAATGTGTGTTTCAGAATAAGGTCCTGGACTTTGCAGTTCTCACAGAATTTTGAGTCATGTTCTTATGCCTTCTGTGTATGTGCATTATACATTCTGACCTTGTTCAAAGATCTCAATTTAGGTTTACTTTTTGATATTAAACTTAGCAGAGCTATCATGCATTCCATCATTAGAATAATACTTTATGATTATACACCAAATGTCTTTTTCCAACAGTTGGTATTTTAATAAGGGTGGAGTGCATCTGAAACTTATATCACGTTGCAAACTGTATATATTGCCAAACCTTAAAAACACATTAGGCACAAGAGGGAGGTTTTTCTTTTTAATGGAATCTGATATTATCTGAGTTGTTACTCTTAAGTTTACTGGGTATTTTTATTTGCTTTATAAATACATGTTTGCTAAAGTGTAATAGTTTTATTGTCCTGATAGGTTTTTGTAGTTCTTTGAACATATATTATTATATATGAAAGGAGAGTAAAATTATATTAAACAAGTTTTTAGAATCATGAAATACATGACACTATAAAATTTATCAACATATTTTATATGAGGTTCTGAATTTTAGAAAACGTATTTCACCATCACAAATAAATGTGAGCATTAGAAGGATGGGGGAGGTGCAAATCTTATTCTAGTTTAAAATTTCTCTCTGGAACCAGATGCAGTTTTGACGAAACCCAGAACTTGAAGAGTAGATACGTTGTATAAGGAAAGCTAAGTTCCTTCCCTACAAGGGCTCTGGGCGTAGCTCTGATATTAGACCTCTGAATGTACATGATCCATTCCCACCATTAAGGACCACAATGGGGGTGAGTTTCCAGGTAATTATAACATAGGCAAATTGTTTATACACTATCAACAACGGGAATTTGTATCAATGCAAGAAGAGGCCTGGACAAGAGAGCAACTTAAAGGTCAGTAGGGAATTCTTTAACTATACTTCTCCAGAGACTGACTTAGCTAAAGCTGCGTTCGTTGGAGTAGCTCAATAAGGTTTGTTTTCTTTTTTTTTTTTTTAAGATTTTATTTATTTATTCAACAGAGAGATAGCACAAGTAAGCAGAGCAGCAGGCAGAGGGAGAGGGAGAAGCAGGCTCCCCGCTGAGCAGGGAGCCTGATTCGGGGCTTGATCCCAGGACCCTGGGATAATGATCTGAGCCGAAGGCAGAGGCTTAACCCACTGAGCCACCCAGGTGCCCCTAAGATTTGTTTTCAATGCAGCCTCTAAAACAATCAAATAATCTGGAAACTGACTTAGAGATGGTAGCTCTCAGGACTAAGTAGTGCCAGCAAGAAAATCACTACCTGTAATAACCAAAGTTTAGAAGAAGAGAGAAGAGACACAGGGAAGGATACTAATGGATAATTAGAGGGCTAAGTTGCATGTCATGGTGTGTGCTCTTTTGGACTAATAACATTGCATATGTGAATGCCTATGGTAACTTACAAAACCCTTCAAAGAAATACCTCATGTGATTGCCATGATCACCTAATGAGAAATAGGGCAGGAATAATCTACATTTTATTGCTGAGAAAATGCTGAGACAGAAAGAGGGAATACCAGCTGGCTCAGGGTCTTAGGAGTAGGCTTGAATGGAGGTCTTCAGACCCCAAGTTCAGGACCCTTTCCCTACCACACATCAAAATTCCAGATTTCACAAGTCTCATTTTCCTATATTTAATGTGTGTTCACCAACACTATAAAAAAACATTCTAAGCTCTATCATCAAGGTCTTTCGGTTTGGCTCTTAACTGAAGGCTTGCTCCCATCTATTATAGATATAATATAGTATTGAAGGGTTGGGTTACATGTGGGGCTCTCTAAAATACATGCTTTCTCTACACACAACCACTTCCTGATTCCAGATTGAAATATGGGACAAATCACAATAAAATCGTAACCATAGAAAAAAAATAACAAAATGGGACAAAGCAACAAACTATGGAACCATCTCACTTACTTATTCATGTGCTCAGGCCAGGGGCACATCATAAATGGGATTCTGCCCTGGGCATGTTGGAACTCCTCAGGAGACAGGCAGTCAGGAAAGGCCTGAAGAAGGCTATTCCCAGGATCTTGGGGGATCCTTTGTCTTCTGGAACTTGCTGCTGTGACTTCTAAAATTATAGGATTACAGTGGATTATTTCTATAGTCCCTTCCCATCTAATACAAGGATCCCATTACTCTGAGTCGAGCCACCCAGTCCCCAGAATTGTGATCATTAATCATTATGTCATAAGAAGATTTCTGAATTAACTGTCTCAGCTGCCATTTATTGAGAATTTACTCTAGGCTAAACAACAGCCAAAGAGCTTTTCATTTTTGTGGGTTCTGGAACTCAACCTAGTATATACATGCAAAGGATATGTAGTATTAGTTTAGAAAATGATTTCATCTTGGTAAAAAGTCCCTCACTACTGGACAGATAGTGCGGAAACTTGTACTTGCCTTATAATATCCCAGCCGTCTCCTTTCAGTTTACAACAGGCCTTTCAGGTTTTCTCTCCTTTTCTTCTCAAAATGATATCTACATTCAGGGTGCTTTAGCTCTGCCTTAGAGGGGGGGGGCAAGCAGAAGAGTCAGAAATCTGTGAGCAGATTCTTGGGCTCCCGTTGTCTCTATAATAATCTTCCATTAGTCACCTCAGCATTGCCAATGGGAAAGCATATGGAATCAAGGGAGAGTCTGGAGGTCTAAATCCAGCACTCCTCCCAACTCCATACCATACCAAGGTGTGCAAGGACACCCTAGCCATGAATTCCATCCCTGAGCTCATGAAATGAAGTGGGCAAGATATTTCTCAACATCCTGAAGGCTGCAAAGGGTCCCAGTGGTGAGAATCATGGCACCAAATCTATAATGAGCCCCCCGACTGGCTAGAGCATGGTTCTTCCTTGCACCTTCTCTCTTCCCTCTTTCTAAGAGAGATGAGAGCAGGCGGTAAAGATTGCGTTTGTTTACTCATATCTGCTGGCTCTGCAGTATCTGTGTGAGACCAGAAATTAAAGGGGAAGGGAGCTGCTTTCAGTTCTGCCTTTGGCCTAGAGAAGAAGTCTTTAACCAAATTAAAATGCAAGGACTGTTATTTGAGGACTGAAGGAAATACTGTGTATGAAGCTCAGGTGTCTGGCACGTAGTAAACACTCAATAAATGGTAACTATTTTGAGCTGGTTTTTTTCAAAAGTATAATGAGAGTGAGCAAATAGAGACCTTGAATAAAGAAATCTTTCAAGAATCTTGGCAATAGAGACAGAGAGGGATGTAGGATTGAAGGAGCTTTTAAAATTTCACTTGTTGGTTTTTGCTTTTATTTTCAAGCTGGGAAGATCTAACTTGATTGAAGTCACACCTCACAACGGACAATTTCCTCGTTTTGTGTGACAATCAAAGAAACACACCCAAACAGAAAAATGTATCTTTATTGACATCTTTTCCGATGCTAAAACACATTAAATCAACCCCGAAGCACCACCTCATTTCTTAATCCCCAGCCTCTTCACAAGAGGCTCTCTCCTACTTTACCTTCCCTCTTAAGACTTTTCCTCCCTCATTCGTCTCTCCTCTTTACTTCACCATAGTTCTTTATTACATACATTACCTTTATCTCTTATTCATTAAGTCTTTCCTTCCTCTTTCTCTCTGGTCAGGTCATCCTCTAACCAATCCCATATCCATGATTTTTTTTTTTTCATCACAAAGCCTAGTAGGATCAAGACAAGGGTAAAAATAATTTATGCAGCAGGGTTCTGGGGAGGAATGGGACTGAGAGACCAGGTGAAGGAAGAAGCTTTGTGTGACAGAACATTTGATTCCTCTAACACTGGAGGGAAGCAGAAAGTAAGTGGAGTGGAAGATGGTCATGAGAGGGTCAAGACCTTGTGGGAACTCCTGACCAATGCCTCTAGTTTTTTCGTGAAGAAAGGGACAGAGTCATCTTCTAGGAGTAAGGATGGTGATCATCAGGGTGCGGGGCTGAATGAGAATGAGATGAAGTAACAGGACAGCCATGGGTAGCATGGGAGAGGAAGCTGATGGGGCTGCCTCAAAACTTCAAGAACAAGAGAAGAGAAAAATTGATTTTTTTTAATGAGGGATGAGAAGATAACGTTTAAAAAATGATGGATAAGGGACAAAGGCAAGAAAAGAAATAAACTATGTCATGGAACAACAAAGAAAAGGTGTGATTACTATAAGGCAGTGTAAATGTGAATGAGGAAATTAGGAAATGAGCAGCATTGCCCATATTTGTGTTCTTGGACCATTTCCTTTACTCCATCATCCCATTGGGAATTGCATGCTTTCATTAACGTCCCCTTTCCTGTTTTTCCATGCCACTGGGAAAAAGAAATCAAGTACATACTGAATGGGACAGCAAAGTTGGAAGGTACCCAGGGGCTGTTAAGAAATAGTGACTATTGCTTTACTTCTCATTCTTTATTTTAATCTTTGCTGTCTCCTTTCCCTTGTATGTTTTTCTTTCTTTATCCATTGAATCTGTTTTAAGATTTCTCACTATTGGGACACCTGGGTGGCTCAGTTGGTTAAGCAGCTGCCTTCGGCTCAGGTCATGATCCCAGCGTCCTGGGATCGAGTCCCACATCGGGCTCCATGCTCAGCAGGGAGCCTGCTTCTCCCTCTGCCTCTGTCTACCTGTGCTCTCTCTCTCTAACTAATAAATAAATAAAATCTTTAAAAAAAAAAAGATTTCTCACTATTTATTTCTGTAATAGCCTTTCCTCCATTTATTCATTCCCTGAGCTTTCCTTTTTACTTGGATTTGTTAGTATAGGAATTCAGAAAGAAGAATATGGGAGAAGAAGGATTACAAAAGACAGAAAATTGTGAGAGATAGACTGAGAAATTGAAAGTTGTAGAGTGAATGCACAACTTATAAAACAATGAGTGCATAATAATTGGGAGAGAAGCAGAATAAATAGAAGAAATGAGATAAAAGTAGAAATAAAAATATTGAGGAAATAACAGAATGAGAAAATTAAGGAATATGTATAGTTTAAATAGATAATATAAAGCAAATTTAGGTTTTGTATGTCTTCACCCCCATTCCCCACCAGCAGCCTAAGAGTTATTTTTGAGTTATAAATAATTCTTTGCCTGTTGACTTTATTCTTCTGATCATCCCTTCTGGGAAAAGAGCATAAAAACTTGCTACTTTTTGCATTAGGCAAGGAGCAGTTTAATGAAAACCTTGGGCAAGGAAGAAAGTGCACATTTTCATGAATAAAATTCCAAATGACTCAGTCAATCTGGAGAGTTCACATTTTATATATTAGCGTTTCATTTTTTAAAAAAAGAATTCTCATGTTTTTCTCATTAAGGCTGAATTCACCTCCATTTCTATCCATCCTATTTTCCTCACTTAATACACTGCTTCAGGTAAATACATACCACAAACAAATGCAGTATATGAGCCCTTAAAAAATGGAGTGAGAGGGGTTGCCCATTTCCACCAAGGAGAACCCTTTGTTCTGAAATAGCCAGAAACATCCCCATTGGACTTGATGGGAAACTCATGTGGATAGCCTGTGTTCCTCCTAGCCCAGCTCCTTTATGCCACAAGGTGTGCTAGCATATTTAAGTATTTATTTGGATTTCTCTTGTTTTCTCTAGATCGCTCAGTTCTCCTCCTAACTGAAATCATGCAACTGGAATGCATTTGAATGGGTGGAAATAATTTGAGTGAAATGATAATGCTCTTATGTTTGGCTCAAATAATGAGACTTATGCTGACTTCACCGTGGAGAGACTCTCTCTCTCGTGCTTGGCCTGCAGGCCAGCAGCTGACCCAAGGCAAACTAGATCTCCTTCCCATCAGTGGTTTGAATAGGTAAAAAGGATGAAGAAGACATTTAGGCTAACTAACAAATTATTATTTTGGTTTGTCCACTCATCTTTGCCCTTAAGTTTATAGTTTTATTTTGTTCCTATTGTGAAAAATCAATAGGTCTTTGTATCTGTTTTTTTTTAAAGGTACAATAGTAGTATTAATAACAGCTACTAATTATTTAGTACTTACCTTGTGCTAGGTCCTGTTTTAGATATTTTATGTTCAGTTTTCTTAGCCCCATTTTGTAAATTATGAAGCTGGAACTTGGACAAGTTCAGGTTCTCGCCCAAGGTCACATGCCTATTTGGACTGGAGCCATATTTGAATCCAGGGCATTCTGATTCCTTCACTTCATGCTTTCTGGTAATAGTGGGAGGACCAGGCTGAAAAAAGAATGCTCTTCATGTCCACAGAGAATGAGAAGTTTCCCTTAATGAGGTGTGTGCAGAAATCTGGAATTTTATACTTGATGAGAGGCTATGGTGTCATTGGCTCTGTAAGGAAGAAGGGAAAGAAACTGAGCCCATTTTAAAAACTGTATATCACTGAGAGCTTCTTTGGAGCAGGGGAGGAGAGAATTGGATTTTGACTCTCTTCCTATTCTCCTGGTGAAGTATTTTACCATAATCAGTAAGGATCATTTTAAAGACAGCCAAAGGATGAAAGAAAAAGAAAATCAGTGTTTGCACCTTTTATTTAAAAGGTAGTGGTTTTAGTTGTTTCCTTTTTCCCTTCCATACCCTGTAAAATACTGTTTCTAGACAGCTCAATGAAACATTTTTCCTGTACTCTATCTGGGCTCCTTCCTGAGGGCTTCTGCTTTTCCAATGACTGCTGGCATACGAAGGTGATAAACCAGATTCATGCAATGATTGCGTAGAGTCCCAGGCTGCCACTAGAGAAATTGGACAGGTGGCAGGTAGTTGTTGCTCTTCCTAGCAAAGTGGCTTGGAAAATGACTGGCTATTAAAACGGGGACCTTTCCATGATTATGCATGGGTTTTCGAGGCTGGCAAGAGTAGCTCAGATGCAGGGATCTGTTGTCTTTAAAAACCTTGTGAAGAAGATCCCTTCCTGTTTTTAACTCCAGTGATGCTCACCCTACCATTTGCTAAACATCTTGCCACATATCTTGGTCTTCTCACATGTGACTTTCTAATTCAGAATTGCTTGGAAAGTTTAATTTTGCCAGAATCCTAGTGGGAGAGATGACTCCAAAGCCCATGTCTAAATTTAGCTACTTTCCCTTTCAACTGTGGTGAGAGGACATTTTTTTCCCCCTTTTTTTAATAGTAAGAGCTGCTTTAGATTGGGAAGACTAGGAGGAATGTTTGTTTTGGAGAACATCTACAGTCACATGGAATCTTCAGTAAGGAAAGGAAAGAAATATCAGTATCTCCAAGGAAACAAAGGAGCCATAAAAACCAGAGCCTGTTTAGGGATACGTTAATGGCAGGAAGGAGACCACTGCTTCAGGATATGTCCTGAATATGTGTGAGATTGGATTATGAACAACATCACAGTGTGCTTCTTGTGGTTTCCTTGGAATTACCTCCCAACCCTGCTGAGCACCTGATGAGCAATGCTCCTTGTAACACAGCTCTGCTAGGTTGGCTGTCTCTTTAGGACGGCTTTCCAGAGGACAGTCTGATGCCAAATAAAAGGATGGCAAATACACAGAGGGATATGTGAAAACTACAGTTGACCTGTCCTAGAAATAGCCTATCAGGGAATAGAGCTTACTGAGGGTAATATGGAATAATAATACTGTGCCCTATCCTTACATATCTCCTTAAATGAGGTAAGAAGATTCCATAAGATTCCATTTCTGGGCCCACCATGTACATACTATCCCTATGGGAAGATGGTTAAATACAGAGATGAGCTTTCTTCACCTGTTTATACCTATATTGCTGGGTTATGGAGTTTTTCTGTGTGTGTGAGCCTTAAGTAACTTGTGTTAAGTTATAAATGAAATGGATATATTTAAATATTTAAAATGTTGCTATTCTTCCATAATTGTTTTGTCCATTTTCTCTCCCTCACTTATCAGGGAACTTTCTGGACCAACTGCTCTTGACTAGAGAGTGCTGGGGAGGGCTGATGAGAGGACAGAACTGTGGATCAGAGGGCATAACCACCCCAGAACAAAGACTTTTTCTATGTTGACTACATATTGAAATTTCGAGTTTTCTTTGCAATAGCTAGGCCCAGGAGAGAGAAATGTTTCTTTGACCTTGTAGCTATCAGCTGATCAGTCAAGCCAACCTTGGCCAGAACTGCCCACTGAGCCAGAAAATTATCAGAAAACTGTAGAAAGTGGTAGCTATTTTTAACTCACTGAGTGTCAGAATCATTTGATAGTGAGCCATACAATGGATAGGAGACTTCTGAGACAGTGTAACTGCCCTGATTGTCCCATGGACTCAAGACTGAATCTTGAGTTAATGAAATACTCGCCCCAGAAAGACAGTTTTCAACAGAATGATGTCCCAACCGGAAGTCACCCATGTAAAGTAGTCATTGTTCCCATGGAAGCTTGTGATGAGGCTGAGTTCAAGTACGGAGCAGTATAGAAGACTGTGTTCCCATAGAGCTGAATATCTTTCAGTTGCAACTTACAACGGTGCTCCTCAAACTTCACGGTGGGTAGGAATCACCTGGGCTAAATGCAGATGCTGAGTCCGTAGGACTAGATCTCTACACCATGCTCCAGGTTCTGCATTTCTAACATCCTGCCAGGTAAGGTAGGTGCTGCTGCTCGGTGGCCCACACTTTGAGTAGTAAGGCTTTACGTTACCAAACACTTGGTACCTGATCATGGCAGATGATACTTAACCAATGTTGGCTCCTTTCTCCTTCCATGACTTCACCTCATTTGCCAGGAAGTCTTCCAGGAAGAGATTTGACTCTCTAAATGTCCTCAAGTTCATCAGGTATGAGTTTCCTCCACCGGGACATGTTCCTTCCTTCCTTCACCTCCTGATATCTCATGACCACATCTGCCATCCTCTGATCTGCTTGGATCTGTTGTCCTTCTGAGCAAACCCAATAGGATTATTTTTTCCAGTTTCCCCTCTTCTTAGTATTTCTGCTCCATTTGTCACTATCAGCCACTTCTTTATTCTGGAAACATTCTCCATTCATTGTTCTGCTTAAGGAGTTCTCCTGATGTTGCTCACGGTTTTCCTGGATATGCTCCTCACTCTCTTCATCTTCTCTACCACCTCCCAACACTTCCTGCACTCCTTGAAACCATTTTGCAGAGAACCACCTCTCTATACATCTGCTAAATCTATGCTCTGGGCCTTTATCTCCCAATTTTTTTGTCTACTCAGTGGGAGTTGTTTATGGAACTCCTATTGTGCCAAACTTACTGAGAATACAGACATAAACCTTGCCCTCTAGGAACACATGGTCAAATGGAGACAGGCTGCAGGCAAAATTTGCAGGGACAAGGCATTTCAGTGATGCTATTGTGGAGACACTGAGTTATTTTTCTCTTTTACCCACTGTAGAAAATTTTCCACCTAAATCCTTCCTCAGACTTGACCTATTGCCTGCATTTCTTGGACAAAATTCCCTGGGCCTCTGGCTTTATCATCTATCCAGATTCCCACATTCGCCTCCAAGATGTAGTGTTGCCAGATATCATTTGAGGGTAAAGATGGTATGACTCATTCCATGGTGAAATGAATCAAGTGTCTCCTCTGTAAGTAATGAGAAATTTACGTCTTATGAGTTTAAAATATTTTGTTGACTCTTATGTTACTCCTTTGATTTAGTTTGAATTATAAATTAGTCGTAATACTTTTATAAAAAGTGTTGTGTGTTGATTTACCTTTAATTTGAACAATATGTAGCAATAAAAATAAAGCTTTCTAGCCCTTCTTTTTACACCTTTTATGTATAAGATTCCCAAAAGCTTTTAGTAATGTTAGCTGTAAAATGAATGTTAAGTTTTAATTTCAACTTTGAAAAGAATAGTTATCCACCTTAAAGGTTCAATCATCTTTTTGAAAAGCACAAAATTGATTTTTAAATTCTCGATACATGATGAATTGTGGTTTTTCCCTACTCCAGCACTATTTGGCTGACGTTTCACTGTATGCTTGTCACATTTATAGTCCCAAACTAGCAACACATGGTGCAGGAAGGGAGTTATAGGCAATTGGTTTGATAGGCAGGATTTGTTTTAAATGATGTGAGAATGTCAGTTACTCATTCTTGTTTCTCAAGTAGCTTTCCCCCACCTGCATCCTCTCTATTCCAACCTAGAATGATAATTTTATGGCAGCACATAAATGCCAGTGAAGTCAAAGAATGTATAATAAAACAAGTATCTGAAAGCCATTAATTCATAATATCTGTGCTTAACTACTATTTTATTTAAAAATCAGTGAAAAATTATTAGTTTGGTTCAAATGTCTTTCTTTTTTGCTGTAGGAATAGTCTTCTTTCAGGATTCATTGTCTAAAATAGTCGTTTGATAAAGAGTGCTGAAAATATTATTTTAAAGAAAGTTGAAAATATACTGTGGGTTTATAGAAAATGATCACTGGTTCTACCATTGCAAAATAATGGCAACAAAATTACAAATTGCTGAGTGTTGAACCTTCGATTTGATATGGTTCAGCCTTTTAGCCCTCGGTGATTTCTCAACCATGATGGTTAGTGGTGAGGTAATTACTGGAGCCAGGCATAATTAGGGACTATATCACATTAAAGACCCTGGGATACTGGGATTTAGATTATTTCTCTGTTTCAGGGTAGCAGTGTGCCTCCCCCAAGTTTGCTATCAGACTTCCTCGTGCAAAATTTAAAACCATTTCTCTCCTTTCAGTGAATCTTTACATTTTCCTGATTTAATAGGGACTTCATCTTCCTTCCTTCTTCCCTCCTCCCTTCCTTCCTCCCTTCTCCCTCCCTTCCTTCCATTCTGCCTCCCTCCTCCCTTCTTTCCTCCCTCCCTTCTTTCTTTCTTTCCTTCCTTCCTTCTCCCTTCCTCCCTCCTCCCTCCCTCCCTCCCTTCCTCCCTTCCTGCCTGTTTTTCCTTTCCACTTTATCTAAAATTGCCTTTATTTCTTATATGCTTAGCCCATAATCTGATCCAATTCAACATTTCTTCTTCACTATGTGATGTTTTACTTTAAATTATAGTATGTTCTACATGCATTCTATCTCCTTTTATATTTTCTTTCCACATTTTAGTCCTTTAAACTGACTTCACAGGCTTTCTTTACTATTTCACATTTCTTCTCACCAATCCTTCTCACTTATTCTTGACTATGGTGAGTCAAAGTTCTTTAAACTAATGTTTTTAGTATTCATTTTCCTTGCTTTTAAACCCCAAATTCCTTCCATTGCATAGTTACTGAAATTTTCTGTGCTTCAATGGGCAAAAATCAAAGTGTCCAAAGAGCAATTTTGTCAGCATACATCTAAATTCTTAGAAATGATGTGGAAGTCGTAAATGTATTGATATGGAAAGGATGTTCAGGAAATATTGTAGAAGAAAAAATAATTTCCTGAAATCAACATTTACAGGAGGGTATAATTTTTATGTATTTGCATAGAGCACATTACATATTTTATATTTTAAATGTATCATATAGATAGAAAACCATGTAAGGATAGATCCAGCATAAAAAAGTTATGTTATGAAATATTTTAAACATATAAAATGTATAGATAAAACACAATATAAATAAATGAATAATATAATGGTTACATGCCTGTTTGCCCACTTTCAAGTTTCTTCCGATTTACTTCACTTATTTATTGGACACACATTTTAAAAGATACATAGCAATGATGTCATTGAAATTGGCTGTACAGACTTCTTCAACCTTGTTCCCCTTCCTTCCTCACCTGGGGGCTATCATGTGTTGATCATTCTCATGCATTACTTCTAAATTATTACCCAACATATAGGCATCTATACATCATATATAATATTATACAATTAAATTTTATTTAAATGGTTTCACTTAGTACATAACACTCACAACTTGCTTTTTTCTCTTAAAAATCATATTTTTGAGATTTTTCCATGTTGAGACAGGTACTTCTAGTCTATGTATTTTCATTATAATATAATATTCTAATGTATGAATATATATTAATGATGTATCAGTATTCCCCTTGATAAGCATTCAACTTATTTTCAATATATTGTGAAATAATTTCACCCTGACTTAGCTCAGCCAATTGAATTATAGATCTTACTAGGAATTTAAGGTCCGCAATTCTTATGGTTCCACATGTGTCCTAGATCCTGTCTAGGTGGTGTATATGCTCTATGTAGGGAGAAAACTTTGACAAGCCCATTCATATAAAAAATATTCCATATTAGGGGCACCTGGGTGGCTCAGTTGGTTAAAGCCTCTGCCTTCAGCTCAGGTCATGATCCTAGGGTCCTGGGATCGAGCCCCATATCGGGCTCTCTGCTCCGCCGGGAGCCTGCTTCCTCCTCTCTCTCTCTGCCTGCCTCTCTGCCTACTTGTGACCTCTGTCTGTCAAATAAATAAATAAAATCTTTAAAAAAAATATTCCATATTATACATTCTCATCAATATATTAACTTCTGAACTCAGGAGTGAATTTTCAGAAAGCACTTTGCAAATACAGATATAGATGAGCACCATAATATTATTAGTATAAAAAGTAAATGCCATTAAAATTAATTGAAATTATAATCTTACATTAAATAGTTTGTAAGAGCATATATTTAGAGATAAATATAGCTGAAGACTCCCACAGAGAGGCACAGATAGCTTCTTCACAGCAATAACTCTGATATTCCATTCATGTATAGTTTGCATTGTTCCAGAAAGGGCTGTGAAAAGAAAATATAAAGGAATATGTGTAGTGAGATAAGAAAAATTATAAATAAGCAGGTAATGAAGTGTGGGTAAGTGAAAAATTAGAATATTTCATTTAAGTCAGAATTTAGCAAAATACTTGCCTTGATGCCCTGTGTATTAATTTTTTTGGAGAAGGGCTACAATTGTGAGTCTAGACTTCCTAGCAGCCAATGCAGATGGGGAGTGAGGGGATCAGCTTATGATTCATAGTGTCTATGAGATTTTTTTTTTAAATTGCTCAGGATAAACACAGCATTTCTGGCACAGAGACTAGAAAGTAATTTTTCCTCTGGGCAATCATGAAGCACTGAAATGTAGGGCACAATCATCTCAACAGCTATCACAGTAAATTCTGCAGTGAGATGCACAGGGGTTTTCAGTGTAGACAAGTGACTTCATAAATCAACAAAAGCATTCTGCAGTATTGAGTTCTAAAGTGATCTGAATTTGTTGGACTATCCTTCAGGCAACCTCTCGGTCGGCCTTTGCTTACGTACTGCACAGCAGTAAGCATGAGATTCTTTACCCCATGGTAAGCATCTGGAGCGCAGCTCGTCCTCCCCGTTAGCCACAGTACAGAACCACAGGCTGAAATAATCAGCAGCACCGGGTCTGGCCAACATCCTCTCAGAAGTGTTGACAAACTCCCAACGAGAGCGCCTGAGGAGAAGTCTTCCTCACTCCCCCATGGAGGAAAATCAAGATCCTGTGCTCAGGAGGCAAGTTGGAGCTCACTCTAACACACGGATAAATATAGAAAAACCTCAAAAAATTCACAGTGAGGCACCCTCAGAACTTTAACCTTTACTAGTGTAAGTAAGCCTGTCTCCCGGAAGGCTCCAAGATAAACAGGGTTGCGTAATGTATGCTGAGATAACTGGAGGTGTTAATTTGTTTATAGTGGTTAACTCTAGTCTCCATGTTGGGGTCATCTAGCGAAAATGATTGCTTTGGCTTTAAAATGAGTAATCCGCATGAGCCCTTCTTCCGGGCAGTCATGAGTAAACTGGGTCTCTTGCACACCCACACCAGTTCTAATTAATAACAGCACAACCGTACTCTGCTGGTGAGAATCTCATTTATTTGATTGGTTCTGAATATGGTGGGCACTTTGGAAATCAGACTCATTTTTCTGAATACTTTTCCTGTCAGAACTCTAATATTTTAAAATCTGCTTTCTTTGCACTTTCAGATTTTAAAAACCTTTTCAGTGTAATTGTTATCAAAATCAGAGATTTTTTTTTTTTAAGATTTTATTTATTTGACAGACAGAGATCACAAGTAGGCAGAGAGTCAGGCAGAGAGAGGGGGAAGCAGGCTCCCTGCGAAGCAGAGAGCCCGATTCAGGGCTGCATCCCAGGACCCTGGGATCATGACCTGAGCTGAAGGCAGAGGCTTTAACCAACTGAGCCACCCAGGTGCCCCCAAATCAGAGCTTTTTTAAAATTGAGACTAGCATCTCTTTTACGAGTTTACTAAATTTTGTTAATTACATTTATTTACTCCAGAATTCTGTTGTTAAAATGATTAATATTGAGCAAGATGAAACAGTATATAGTTGATCTTTTTTTTTCCCAACAGAGAGCCTGAGTGTGGTTTTCTTAGCTCCTTATAAGAAATTATTCTTACTCATTATTTTTATATGATTCAATGTTAATACAAAATGGTATATTTGGCAATACTAACAAGATATTTCTCTCACAAGTTACTATTATGATTATAATGAAACTTTAATTGCGTTACCTTCACAAGACAAATAGAAAGCACTTCATTGTGTGTACACAGGAACTGCCCGCTGAAAACTTTCAGCATGCCAGTTTTACTAGAAATTTTGACATGACAGCCCTTTAGAGAAGAACACATTCTCTTTGGGAAAGAAGAGAAAGAAATGAGAAAGAATCTTAAAATTTTGGCTCTCTTTTTCTTTAGCAAAAGTAGGACTGTTTTCTTGGAAATATTTCCTGTCCTTCCCAAACTTCAATACTAACAGGATTTTACTCAAATTTCCAAAGAGAAAAGTCATCCTTGGATGGCTTGAATGAGAATGTTTGGAACTTTCTGGCAAGACAACCATATTAAAAAATCAGATATAAATAATTGAAATATGGGCTCTCTGGCCATCATATTCATTGGCGCAGGAGTTACTCACATGCTTAATACTTCATGCCTCCTCCAAAATCAATGTTTAGGAGTACATTTCTATCTTAAAAACCAATTTTCTTTAGTTCTTACAAAGAACCTCTAACTAGAAAGGGAGTATGGTTCAGCAAAGAAGACAGTGACTGAAGACTCAGATGATTTGGGTGTAAGTCCTAGATGAGCTACTTCCTAGCTTAGGGAACAAGTCCCTTAAACTCTGAGTCTCAGTTTCTTTATCTGTTAAAAACTTATTTATGAACACTGGTCCCAGTAGCTTACAGTGTTGTGATAACCAAAGTGATGTAATGGGTGTGAAAACATTAAAGCAATACAAGGCCATCAGCGTGTTGCTATGAGTAGCATGTTGCTTGTGAGGGGGCACTCACCCAGCTTTCTGGTACCAAGAAAGAAAAAATAAAAGCCATGTATGGACTGTTTAAGAAAACCTTTAAAGAAGGTCTGCAACTTAACATGCAAACAATGGCATCCTCGCACCTGCTCTCAAACCAGCATCACTTTGCTTAAACCTATACCTTCGTGTAGTTGGTCAAGCCCTACAAAAACTACTCATTTCACTTCCCTTGATTTTTCTTGATATGCTGACAACAGTTGTCCACACTGATAGCCTTTATCTTCATCTTTGCTCTTCACTAGTTTTGCAACTTCTCTCCTTGGCCCCTGCATTCTGAGCTTCTCCTTCAGCCTACCAGCACTTGCATGTCAAAAAAAGTCACAACATAAAGAAAAAAAATAGTAGGCTAACTGAATTCAACCACCATGTAACTTGTAAACTGTTACAAAACAATTTATTTTCACATTTTTTTACTCTAAAGGATACTGAATATAAGAAATAAATTAATCTTAATTATGGGTCAAAATAAAAAATATCAGCCTCCTTTCCTGTTTTTTTACTTACCTGCACCTTGGTGCCTGGCTCCTTCCTTTTCCCAATGGCGAACCACTTCCAGTACTTTTCCCAATAGAAAGAAGAACTTTGTCTCTGCCAGGCTTAGGCTTCATATGGGCTGGTTCTCATGCTACTCAAGGCAAGAAGATAGTTAATCTTTATCTACATTTCGCTACTCAATTCAGGACAATATTTACTAAGCACTTGTCACATTCCAGGCATAATGCTATAATGCAGGAGACACATATATTCCTTCCTAGAGCGCTTATAGTATAGGGCAGAAATGTTGCCAGATATGGAGAGACCCCAGCCCTGAGGCCTCGACCCAGCAGGACCCAAAGGAATCACCAAAGGTTCTTATTCTTGTGATGAGGATTCCAAAGATAGACACACAGCACAGCAGATGAGTAACACAAGTGGGAAAGTTTATTAAGGCAAAAGTACACTCTCAAGATATGAGAACAGGTGAGAGAAGGAGAGAGAGAGAAATTTGTTATAAACGATTCTGCTTTAAACTTACATGGGAAGTCCCATTTTCTCTTCTCAAGACAATAGGCTAAAATAATGGCCTTGAGCGTAGATATAAGAACGTTGATTAGAAATTCAACACGACTTTCCGTATTCATTCTCTCTCTCCAAATTACATTCATCACAAAGACAAGCCAACCCAGAAAATGCTGTGCAAATCTCCAATTTAGACAACGTGAGACAGTATGAGAACAGCAAGTCTGAAGCAAAAGAAAAAATTCTTTACATTACACTATTAAATGGAACACTTAATCAGCTTTTTTGCCAAAGGAGAACTTCCCATTTTGTTAAGTTGTAAAGAGGGCTGTGGGGAAAATACCTGCAAACAGAAAGGATATGGACCTGTGTCTGTTGACTGGTTGTTTCATAAAGTGGTACTGAGTCAAAATTGGCCAGAAAGACTAACTCACAGACTTTTGAAAACTTGGCCACAAGTAGTTCTGTTTATCACTTAGGCTGATGTTTGCTACACCAACTTGGTAAAGAGTGCATTTTTTGGCAGGGGGGCTCTGTCAGGTAGTTCCCTCTTCCTCTCTCTTCACTCCCGAGTCATCCTCTGTAAGCCATTTCCAGGTCTGTGAGATTATTTCAGCTTTCCTGCATTTATGTCATGGACAAGCAACAATAAGATTTGTAACTGCATTTCTTTTTTTTTTTTTTAAGATTTTATTTATTTATTTGACAGAGAGAGAAATCACAAGTAGGCAGAGAGGCAGGCAGAGAGAGGAGGAAGCAGGCTCCCCGCCAAGAGAGAGCCCAATGCGGGACTTGATCCCAGGACCCTGAGACCATGACCTGAGCTGAAGGCAGAGGCTTAACCCACTGAGCCACCCAGGCGCCCCTCACCAGTGGTGGTTTTAAATCCTACCTTTCACACAGAGATAAAGAGATGAGGGGAAGCTGGGTGGCCCAATGGGTTAAGCCTCTGCCTTCTGGTCAGGTCATGATCTCAGGCTCCTGGAATCAAGCCCCACATTGGGTTCTCTGCTCAGCAGGGAGACTGCTTCCCTCTTTCTCTCTCTCTCTGCCTGCCTCTCTGCCTACCGGTGATCTCTCTGTCAAATAAATAAATAAAATCTTTTTAAAAAGAGAGAGAGAGAGAGTTGAAAAACATGAGTATAGCTTGTCGCAAGGCCAGATCTTGACCTGAGGTATGTAGCATTTGGGATTGAATTAAATTCCCACGAATTATTCAGAAATCCCATCCACTGATCAATAAGATTATTTCCTAACAGGACTCATGGATTTTATCCATTCCTCTTCAAAAAAGACATTGGAATTTACACTTCAAATGACATAATGGAAACAGATCCATTTTCTGACAGGGCTTTTTTTTTTTTTTGCAAAGATAAATAAATGAATGGTTGGAAAGGCAAAGTAGAATCATTGCTGGAGTTTCTGGAACAGCTCTAGAGCAAATTACATCCTGAATTGGATTCACCCAGATCCATACTTCTCAACAGCAAGAAAGCCAAGGGCTCTGAGCTTGTGTAGCTAGAATAGAACAGGGAGCGAAGTGTATTTTAACTAGTCTTGATTTAGCCTGGCTTAAGTGGGACACACTGTATGTGTTTTTAGTGTTTGTGACACAGATGCCTGTTGAATGAGTCGTGTGCTAGAAGCTACACTAAAATTTTTAAATGCTCGATTCTCTGGAGAGATCATGTATACCTGAAAGAGGAAATGCAAGATCTCATTAAACTGTCTTCTGCTCTCCAGATGGCTCTGAAATGACTGCCTTTTATACTGGCCTTTCTCTAGAGGGAAACTTTTTTTTTCCATTTTATTTTATATCTTTTCAGTGTTCCAGGATTCATTGTTTATGCACCACACCCAGTGCTCCTTGTAATACATGCCCTCCATAAGGCTCATTCAACCCCCGACTCCCCTTCCCTCCACAACCCTCAGTTTGTTTCTTAGAGTCCACAGTCTCTCATGGTTTGTCTCTCCCTCCAGTTTCCCCCAACTCATTTCTCCTCTCCATCTCCCAATGTCCTCTGTGTTATTCCTTATGCTCCACAAGTAAGTGAAGCCATATGATAATTGACTCTCTCTGCTTGACTTATTTCACTCAGCATAATCTCTTCCAGTCCCATCCATGTTGATACAAAAGTTGGGTATTCATCCTTTCCAATGGAGGCATAATACTCCATAGTATATATGGATCATATCTTCTTTATCCATTCATCCTTTGAAGGGCATCTTGGTTCTTTCCATAGTTTGGCGACTGTGGCCATTGCTGCTATGAACATTGGGATACAGATGGCCCTTCTTTTCACTACATCTATTTCTTTGGGGTAAATACCCAGTAGTGCAATTGCAAGGTCATAGGGAAGCTGTTTTTTTAAATTTCTTAAGGAATCTCCACATTGTTTTCCAAAGTGGCTGCACCAACTTGCATTACCACCAAAAGTGTAAAAGGGTTCCCCTTTCTCCACATCCTCCCCAATGTATGTTGTTTACTCTTTGATGATTTTGGCCATTCTAAATGGTGTAAGGTGGTATCTCAATGTGGTTTTGATTTGAATCTCCCTGATTGCTGCTGATGATGAACATTTTTTCATGTGCTTGTTAGCCATTTGTATGTCTTCTTTGGAGAAGTGCCTGTTCATGTCTTCTGCCCATTTTTTTGACATGATTATCTGTTTTGTGTATGTTGAGTTTGAGGAGTCCTTTATAGATCTTGGATATCAGCCCTTTGTCTGTAGTGTCATTTCCAAATATCTTCTCCCATTCCGTGGGTTGCCTCTTTGTTTTGTTGACTGTTTCCTTTGCTCTGGAGAAGCTTTTGATCTTGATGAAGTCTCAAAAATTCATTTTCATTTTTGTTTCCTTTGCCTTTGGAGACATATCTTGAAAGAAGTTGTTGTGGCCGATGTTGAAGAGGTTACTGCCCATGTTCTCCTCTAGGATTTTGATAGATTCCTGCCTCATGTTGAAGTCCTTTATCCATTTTGAATTTATCTTTGTGTATGGTGTTAGAGAATGGTCAAGTTTCATTCTTCTACATATAGCTGGCCAATTTTCCCAGCACCATTTATTGAAGAGACTGTCTTTTTTCCACTGTATATTTTTCCCTGCTTTGTCGGAGATTATTTGACCATAGAGTTGAGGGTCCATATCTGGGCTCTCTACTCTGTTCCACTGGTCTGTGTGTCCTTTTTTTGTGCTAGTACCATGTTGTCTTGGTGATTACAGCTTTGTAGTAAAGCTTGAAATCAGGCAACATGATGCCCCAGTTTTGTTTTTCTTTTTCAACATTCCCTTAGCAATTTGGGATCTCTTCTGGTTTCATACAAATTTTAAGATTGTTTGTTCCAGCCCTTTGAAAAATGCTGGTGGAATTTTGATCAGGATGGCATTGAAAGTATAGAGTGCTCTAGGCAGTATAGACATTTTAACAATGTTTATTCTTCTGATCCAGGAACATGAAATGGTCTTCCATCTTTTGAGGGAAACTTTTGATGCTAATCAGCATTTGAATCAGACCTTTGAAGCTGACAATTCCTGAGGCTGATTCTTGCCTCTGGGAAGCCTTTCATAGGTCATCTGCTTTAAGGCTGACAAGATTGTCCTTTGTGCTGAAAGCACTCCTGTCCTTCTCCTGAAGCTGCTGGACTGCTTCTCAGGTGCTTCTGTCCTTGTCCAGTCCCAGGTAATGCTACCACAGTTGGCTCTCATAAGGGAGAAAATTTAACTCCACATGGAAGTGGTCAAAATGTTGACTGAATCCTCGTATTCAACACAAAATTAGATTCCGGCTTTGTGATTACTCCTTGAAGTTTGTTATTACTCCTCAAACCCAAGTCCCTTATGCTACAGTTGTTAGTTTTGTTTTAACATTGTTCAGTGCAAATAGAATACAAGCCTCTACTTAAAAAGTGTGCTCCCTACACAAAAATAGACCTTTGTTTGTGCTGTGATGATCTTAATTGGCAAGGTTTAATCACTCTCTCACATTTTTCAAACCCTCCTTTAGTTCATTTTGTCATTTTTAAACTATAGGCATCAGGCTCAGCATATTCCTAAAGAGGGGCCCTAAGAAATACATGTATTCCTTCTATATGTACTATTTGTTTATTGATATTGATCTAGCTCTTGTAGTTTCTAACAAAATCCCTGTAGATAATGTTTATTCTCCATGCCATGCTATTCACTGTGGGCTTGGGATCTCCTGGTTTTCAACCCATATGCATAAATTAAACCTTATCTCCAGTTTCAAGTTTATTTAGATTTCTTATCCAATATTTTATTTTCCTCTTTCTCCCCACTCTTTTACTCTTATCCACAAATAGTGTTCTTGAATGATCTCCCAGTGGTCTATGAAGTTAAGTTATGAACTTAGCCTGAGTTGAGAGTGTTTTCCTTCCTTTCCATATGATATTATCATCCCAAAAGGAAATCCTGCCTTTGGGTATCGCTTTGTCCAGGAGAAAGTGGCAAATTCTCTGAGCTTAATTAAATATCATATTTCATGGGTCCATGGTGCCTTGATGAAAGATACACCATTATTTTACGTGCACCCTGAAAAGAAAAAGGCTCAAGACAAGGAATTTAATAATAATGTAGTCTAATAACCTAGGAGAACCTAATAACATATGAGAGCTCATTGCAAATGAGAGCTACAGCCTTACTATATGAGTAAACAAAAAGACAAGCAAATCAACAGAACCACCATGTAGGAAAGGACAGCTGGCCAGAAAGACCTGTATTTCTCAATATTAGCACTGAGCAGAGGAGGAAAAAAAGTCTTCCCTGATTATTTGATCTCAAACCCAGTACAAACACAGGTTTGCAGTCTATATTCACAAAAGTTATTGGAACTCATTATTGAATTTATAAGTCCTATCTTAATTTCATATATGTTGAAATGTGTTTCTAAAAACTTTGTTCTAGAATTAATAAAATGAACGAATTTGAATTATTTAGAGGTTGGTGTTGTTTATAGATTTGCCTATATTTTCTTACCTTTTGAAAGATTTGGGTAAGCATCTTTACCTCATTGTTCTACTCCAAACTGGATTTCCAGATGTCTTAAGGTCATTTATCACTGGGTAAAGCTCTCTGGGTTCAACTTGATGTTTTCTCCCAGCTTCCATAAAGATGGAACATTTTAGAGGCTAATGTTCATAATGAGGTGTGTACATTTGAAAGACCCCTGGAGCAATGCAATATTATCTCGCTCAAGGCTATGTACATCAAGATGCAATTGTCAGATGTAAAATGACACTGAAAATATATTCAGCCCAACATCTGGCTTTATGGTATTGATTTTCAATACTTTCTTTCCATCAGATACACAATAGACTATCATCTTACTAATTTTCTCAAATTAAGTGGGATCAGACTCCTTATTCACATTGAATGGTTGACTCTCAAGAAATACCCTGATGCTTCATGTGATGTATGTGCTTTTGAATTACTTTATTACTGACCCATATGTCTTCCCAGGGTATCAGAAAATAATAATGTCATTATGATAAAATAGAAGTATGAGATCATACTGAATTAAAATAACTTAAAAATGTTCCTCTTTATATACTAAGAATGACCTGGAAACTTTTGTATCCATCAGATACAAGATGTATGTAGATTTTTCTCTACTTTGGTCTAGATCAAGTTTTTCTACTCTAAAGTATCAGTCTAGTGATTAGTGTTAATTAAATTTGGAAAATTCTACATGCTCTGTTCCCTGTTCAGAAATCACAATACACAAGTGAGTATTACATGCTCTGAGAAGCCCTACAGTAAGGAAAACTGGTCACCTCTTTAGAGTCATTTATCCTGAAATCATGTCTTTCACATAAAACCTGTTCTTACTTTGTGTTACACAGTTTAAGGTGCTAATCTAGATCACCATCATTCATTTTGATCCTCTTAACCATGATTAGAGACAGATAGGAGGCAGATTAGGTGGGACCTTATGGGCTATTTTAATAGAAAACCACTGAAGGGTTTTCTGTAAGGGAGTGATTTAATCTGTTATGCCTCATTTATTCATTCATTCAACAAATATTTAATGAGTGTCTATTATATGCCAGGCATTGTGTTAAATGCTGAAGAGTGAGACTTGAGTGGTAGAGTAGATGGTAAAACAAACTGATAAGATGATGGTCATCCCCAGGGTTGGAAGCTTAAGACAATATGTTGGAGAAATGTCATGGCAGGGAAATCCAATTCAACACACATCCACTGTAGTACCATTTTGAGGCTACATAGCTTTTCTCTCCCAGAGTTACAAAGATGGATCTGCTACATTTCAGGCTGCTGGGGAGCATATAAGCTCATGAACAGAGCCACATTGTGTGGTGCCAAGTGTCAGAAACATTTGTAGATCAAGACTGAAGAAAGCAGAGCAGTCTTCTCTTTGCCCTGAGAGAACCCATAAATGTAAGGATTGAAGGAGACTATAAATTTCTTTAACAGTCGATGTACTATTTTTAAGTTCCCATTTTAGAATACATTATGCTATAGCTTTAGAAAATAATATATTTTATTACAAAAGATTATTTGGAAAGCATAAAAGGAAACTTTAAATAAACCCATAGCTGTGTTGTTGGCCTGCTCAATGACAATAGACCAAGGGTTGTCTTGGTTCCTGACTGATTCCTAGTTTGGGTTCCAGTGCACACAGGTTCTTAACAACAAACTCTCTTATTCCAGGAGATAACTTGGGGAAGGATCCCTTTTCCTGCAATAATCACAAATGACAACAGCCCAAATAATCTAATTAGATGCACTGTAGCACTATAAGTTAGTGGTCATCAATAAGAATGATTAAAAGAAAGCATATCTGAAGTTAAAAGTATAAATAAATAAAATAAGAAGGCTTTACTTAGGAATGTGATTTTTAGCTACTGGTTCTCAAGATGGTGTCTTCTACTACGTTCTTGTACTTAAATCTTACCCTAACAACTCCCTCTTTTCAAGGGCTTTAAGGTATAACAGGTTTTCTATGACAGAAATGACATTTTTATTAATTATTGGCACAGTTCTGAAAGTCTTATAGAACTATGAGACTTTTTCCTAAATGTGTGGGCTGTGTATTATTTGCTCACTCTGTCACATTTCAACAAGTTGGTAATATCATTTTTATAGCAAACATGCAAATGTCATCCAGTCTTTCCTTTGGTATGGGTAATCAGAACAGTTTTTACTGATATTTTTTAAAAGCTTCTTTTAATTTCAATTCTCACTATTGGTAATGCCATGTAGGCTTTTAGGATTGTTGTCAAATTTAGAAAAGCTTTATCAAGTTTCTTGCAAACATAGCTGCTGTTTGTAGTACTGCTGCAGGTTTGCGGTCTCCAGACATAGGAATTCATAGATGCTGTTTTGTACTTCCCTTACAAATGTATGATGCATTTATCATTGTATGTGGAACATATTTCTAACAGGAGTGAATTTCCATCTTGACTTGGTGTCAATGAAAACCAAATCCTCAGCTTAAAATTGTTATGTGTCTAATGAATGGAAGAATTTTCCACAGACTAGCTTCTGGCTCCATACATTCCAAACCTTGTTTCTACTCATTATCCACACACTTCTGGTGCTAAGTGCCCCTTACATCAGAGTAAGTCTCAAAAGACCTCTGTCCCTGCACTTCTTGTCATAGCACTGAGTAAGTCGATAGAGTGAGTAGTTTGAGGATGCCTGGAAGCCATTCATACACCAGGACAGTAGCAAAGAGTGAAGAGTAAACAACGTAAATGCTCCTCATTATGTACAAACTCAATCTACTTCAATTTCAACTCCCTCTTAGCTGGATCTCACAAATGCTCTTGATCACTCTGGTGAAACTTGACCAGAGAGAAAGTATAATGAAAAAAAAAAAAGGAGAGAGACAGCAGGCTTAACCAAATGTGGTTTAAATATTTTATTCTTACAGTGTTTTGTAAAACTTAGGCTCATATGAACACATATGAGTCCATTGTCTTGGAAGGGCTTCTTGTAGGGCTTGAGTTTTGTTAGCTTTCTACCTCTGAGCTTCATTTTTCTCTTGTTTTCAACTGACTTAGGTTTTTTCTGTCCACACTATACCATTTTCTATCACTTGCTTTCCTCTTGCTCAGTTTCTGTTGACTCCTGTGAAGTCTAGTCCTACTTCAGACTTCCTTCACTGCAGCCTGTCAGCCTTCAAGACTCACTGTTTACTTCTTTCCCTCCAGAAGTGGTTGCTTTTGGTTTAAGTACCCGTGTCTAGAATAGTTGCCTATAACAGGGCTAGGGGAGAGTGGGAGACAGTGTCACGGGCTCTGAATAGGACTGCCCGAAGGCATCACCCAGCTCCAGCATCAGTAAAATAGGACAGTGAGTCCAGGAACTACGTTGACTGGGTGGTGATATCTGCCACTCTTGTTAAGTGGCAAGAGAGCTTTTAAAGGAATAATACCACTTCTTGATGACGATGTTTCCCTCAGTCCTTCCATCACAATGAATCTTTTTCATTACAATAGTGATATATTAACTTTAAAATACTTATAAATACAACACTTTGGGAAAATGTGTTCAGGGAGAGGAAACTGCTTCTCTGATGTCAGCTGTGCTTCTGAGGGCTTCCTTTTAATGAAGGGTATGGAAAGATCATTTTCACGTAGAGGGGTCTGGGGGCAAGCAGGATCTATGACTTGCATTTCTAGGAAAAGTAAATATTTAAATACTTGTGCATGTGGAATAGAGGATTCCTCATTTTTCAGAATTGGTTACATCTAAGTGAAAGAAGTATTATTGCAAGCTTCCCGGTGATATGTAAGTTTATTCCCTTCTCACTCTTCTCATTCCCATGTAGATCACCTCCCAAATCCTTGCCTCCACCCAGGTCTTCCTCCTCCGTGCTTTCCATGCACCTATCCAGAAGACTCATTCATCTAAAACCATGCTTACTCCAAATCTGCCTTTGCTCCTATTTATTCTGACAGGGAAAGCCACCACTTTTCTTCCATGTCCACTTCCCAAGACAAAGAAGAAGCCCTTTAAACTTGACCTGTACATTGCCCTTTTCATTTAATTGGTCAATAAAATGTATCAGTTCCACACTTGAATATCTCCCAAACCCATCCACTTCCTTCCATCTCGTGCTACTATCACTAACATGGCCTTCATGGTTTCTTGATGAAATAAGGCATCAGCTCTCTAAATGGCCAATCTATGACTCATTTCTGGTGTTAAATCTTTTTAAATCACTACCTAAATCATCTCTCTGTATCATGAGAAATGCTTAGAATTTCTCAGGATGAAGGTCAAACTTTTTAGTTATCCCTGGGATAACTTTCAGAGCTTACCTACCAACATTCTCCAGGTGTTCTTAGTATTTCTCAGACCGTTGAAGAGGCTGTGCTCTTTCTTGTTCCTAGGGTGTACTCTTCCTTGCATCTTTTGGATATCCCCTCGTAAAATACCTTTTTGTCTTCCGTTCCCTGGCTCAAGTGCCATCCTTTCCAGAAAGCCTACCCTGACATCAGGCCCCATGCAGCAGTCCAAATTAGGGATTCCCAACCTACCCTAGGCTTACCTGCGAGGTGACTTCCATTAGGCTCTAATCACCAGCAGAAATGCTATTGCTGTTGTCCGTAACAAGCAGACATTTCCTGGAGGCTAGTTTCTGTACTTGACATACATTCTTCATTAATCCTTTATATACATATAAACATTATAACAAAATGTTATAAGATTGACTTCATTAATTTATAATTTATAGGAGAGGAAGCAGGGACTTTGTGAGATTAATGAGCTTGACCAACCTGACACTACTAGTAAGAAGTACGTGTCAGAGCTGTGATTTTAGACTGGGTCGATCTAGTCGATTCCAAAGCTAATGCTAAGTTCAGCCTAACTGCTGCCCATTTATCACACTTTCTTGTAATCATCTTAAAAGTTTTTTTTTTTATAGTAGAGCAGTTTATTTTTTTAGAGTCGTTTTAGAATCATAGCAAAATTGAGGGGAAGGCACAGAGATTTCCCATATACCTTCTGCCCCACACATGCATAACTCCCTCATTATCAACATTTTCTACCGGAATGGTACATTTGTTACAACTGATAAACCTACATCGACACATCATTATCACCCAAATTCCATAGTTTACCTTATGGTTCATTCTTGGTTTTGTATATTCTGTGGGTTTGGACAAATGTCTAATGGCATGTATTCACCATCATATTATCATACAGAATAGTTTTACCACCCTAAAAGTCCTCTATGCTCTGCCTACTCCTCCCTTCCACTCCTTAATCCTGGCAAACACTAACCTTTTTACTGTCTCCATAGCTTTACCTTTTCTGGAATGTCATATCATTGTAACATGGCAGGTGGCCTTCTAAGTTCAGCTTCTTTCACTTAGTTATATGCATTTAAATTTTTCTATGTCTTTTCAAGGCTTGATAGCTCATTCCTTTTTATTAACAAATAATATTTCATTGTTTCATTGTACCACAGTACATCCATTTACCTATTCAAGGACATCTTGGTTGCTTCCAAATTTTGACAATTATGGATAAGGCTCCTATAAAAATCTGTGTATAGGTTTTTGCATGCTTGTAAATTTTCAGTTCCTTTGAGTAAACACTAAGGGGCATCATTGCTGGATCATATACTAAGAATGTGTTCAGTTTTCTAAGAAGCTGCCAAACTGTTTTTCAAAGCGGCTGTACCATTTTGCATCACCACCAGCAATAAATAATAGTTTGTGCTACTCTGCATGGCCATTCAAATAGATGTGTAAGGGTACCTCATTGTTGTTTTAATTTGTATTTCTCTAATGACATATGATTTGAAGCATCTTTTCATATGCTTAATTGCCATCTATACATCTCCTTTAGTGAGGTGTCTGCTAAGGTCTTTGGCCTATTTTTAGTTGTTCATTTTCTTATTGTTGAGTTCTAAGAGTTCTTTATGTATTTTGCATAACAATCCTTTATCAGATAAGACTTTTGTAAATATCATCTTCCAGTACGTGGCCTGTCTTTTCATTCTCTTGACATTATCTTTCACAGAGCAGAAGTTTTTAATTTTAATGAAGTCCAGCTGATCAGTTCTTTCTTTCTTTGGTGTCATATCTAAAAAATCATCATTAAACCCAGGGTCATCTATATTTTTCTCCTACGTTATTTTTTAGGAATTTAGTAGTTTTCTGTTTTTACATACAGGCCTGCAATTCGCTTTGAGTTCATTTTTGCAAAGGGTGTTAAAGTCAGTTCTGGCTTCATTTTTTCGCAGGTTGATGTCCAATTCTTCCAACACCGTTCATTAAATGAACAGTCTTTGCTCCATTGTATTGCCTTTGCTCCTTGGTCAAAGTTTGGTTGACTGTGTTTATGTGGATCCATTTCTGAGTTCTCTGTTGTTTCGTGGGTCTATTTGTTTGTTCTCTCACCTATTCCACACTGAGCTTCTGACTTATATTTTCCTTTTCTCTAAAGAATGTATTTACAAATTCCTTCAATATTTGTTGGAGAAAGTCTTTATTTCTCTTCACTTTTGAAGGATAATTTTTTAGCATCCTCTTCTCTCAACACTTTAAATATTTCATATCCTTCCCTTGTTGCTTGCATGGTCTATGGAGTAGTCTGATATAAATTTTACCTTCCCTTCTCTATAGAGAAAGCAGTTTTTTCCCTCTGGCTTCTTTCAGGATTTTTCCTTTCATTTTCTGCAATATCAATATAATATGCCTGGGTGTAGCTTTTTACGTTTATCCTATCTGGTATTCTCTGAGCTTCCTGAATCTGTGGTTTTGTGCCTGGTGTTAAGTTGAGGCAATTTTCAGTCACTATGGCTTCAAATATTGTTTCTCTTCCTTTATCTTCTTCTCCTTATGGTATTCCCATTAAATATGTGTTACATCCTTTATAGCTGTCCCACAGTTAACGATATTCTATTCTGGGTTTGGTTTTGTTTTTTTTTTTCCCAGTTTTTTTTTTTTTTTCTCTATGCTTTTCAGTTTTGGAAGTTGCTACTGAGATATCTATATCCTCAAGCTCAAAGATCCTTTTCTCATCTGCGTCCAAACCAGTGATAAGCCCATCCAAGGCATTCTTTATTTCCATTTTAGTGTGTTTGATCTCCAGCATTTCTTTTTTATTTCTACATAGAATTTCCATCTCTTTGCTTTCATTACTCATCTATTCTTGCATGCTGTCTACTTTATCTATTAGAGTTTTTGACATATTAATCATAGTTATTTTAAATGCATCGTCTGATCATTCCAGTATACTTTCCATATCTAGTCTGGTTCTGATACTTACTCTGTCTCTTCAAACTGTGTTTTTGCCTCTTCGTATGCCTTGTAATTTTTGTTGGAAGGTAGGTATGATGTACTGGGTAAAAGGGACTACAATAAATAGGTATTCAGTTAATGTAGAAAGACATAAGGGGGAGGAGGCATTCAATAGTCTTATGATGAAGTCTAAGTCTCTTAGTGAGTCTGTGCCTCTGAGCTGTGACTTCACAAGTGCTTCTTTGTTCTCCCCTACTTCATATGACAGGATGGTACCATGGGCTGAGTTGGTTATTGCCTTCCTCCAGGTCAGCTAGGCTCTGATAAAGCCCCAGCAGGTTTGGCTCTTTTGAAATATTTTCTCCCAAAGGCAGACTTTGTTAAGAACAGAATACTCTAGTGTATTTCAAAATGGTTTCTTTTTCCTTTCCCTTGCCAAAAGCATGAGGGGGTATTTCTGCTGTTCATTGTAAGAACCTGATTAAGCTCTTAAAGGTAAAACTCACAAAAGTGTGGGGATCATGCTGTGACTAGGTGTGACTAGAATTATTCACATGAAGCCTCTAGCAATTTGTCAGTTACAGTTTAGGTCTCCCTACCATGTCACTAGTTTCCATGGATTTTTTTTTAAGATTTTATTTATTTATTGGACAGACAGAGATCACAAGTAGTCAGAGAGGCAGGCAGAGAGAGAGGAGGAAGCAGGCTCCCCGCTGAGCAGAGAGCCCGATGCAGGGCTTGATCCTAGGACCCTGGGATCATGACCTGAGCTGAAGGCAGAGGCTTTAACCCACTGAGCCACCCAGGTGCCCCTCCATGGATGTTTTGCTCATGGTTCTGTCCTAATGAGTTGTGATTCTCCATAGCCACTTGTCTGTCTCTTCAATTTGGCAGACAGCAGTTTGCCCCATGACTGAATTTCTCCTATGGATCTAAGAAGAGTTGTTGATTTTTCACTTTGTTTAGCTTTTTACTTGTTAAGATGGAATGGCAAGTTCCAAACTTCTTACTTTCATCTAGCTCCTCAAGGCAAGAGAGTGTGCCTAATTTCTTTGTCTTAGCAGTGCCTAACATATTGAAAGCTATTACTAAAAATGTGTTTAGTGGTAAAGCTGAGTGGTGAAAATTAACTAATGAAATAATGACTTTGGCTTTCTATTCTAATAATATTGATTTATTGGATGTAGAGACGTATATAGGTACATTTTGTCTCTTCTTACCACACTTATCCCCTCCATCTTAGATGTCTATTTCTTTGTCAACTAGCACAGTCTAGCCCTTGAGTTTCTTCAGGCATCTTACTTTCTTTAAAGTTTAAGAACATTTATTACGTTACTCAAAAATTTTTTAATTCATATTTTTATTAAGTTTTTTTACATGCATTAACATTGAGTGTCTTTTTTTGGGTGGGGGCTGGTTATAATACATGAGCCTTTCATGTAAAAATGAACTTTCAAGGAATTTCTCAAATGTAGCTCTCCATGAAAAGATCAATAGAAAGAAAGATGAGGTTATGGCCTCCTGTTCCATCATTTTATGGGCTACAATAAAATAATGCTATATAATTTTTGTAGGGGTGAAGTTTACTATTCTACTCCCCTACTCCTCTACAGCCTAGTTTCTCTAAATCTAAATCAACTAGCTTTTATTTTAATTATCTGAGATGAATTTATGCTTTTTAAGTTGTTATTTTGTAGAAACATTTTATCTTTTTGCTTGATCCTTCATTTTTTAAGTGGTGTAATTAACTCTTGAATACTTCAAAGGCTTTCTCCTTTTTTCATTAAACAATGATGTATAATCATGGCAACTAATAGTTGTGAAGGATTTTATGACTATTTGAATCTAAGGAGCACCATTCTCCCATAGCTCAAAGAATGTAGATTTAATGTTTTCTAACTGCTTTGAACCCACAAGGAATGCAGGTCTAAATCATATCACAGTTTTATTTACCAGGTTTCTATCACCCTCTGAGGAGGTGCCCTGTTAATTTTGATCTCTTTCAGAATGGCCAGATGATGAATTCACCCAGATTTTCCTTGTCAGCTACATTTCTTTCAACCTACCCAAGTGTCTTTCAGCAAATAATCTGAGTATCTTAATCACTTTTTCTCCTCTGGTCACCTCTCCTGCCAGGACCTTGGCATTGTGCTAGTGGAGGAAAAGACAGTAAATTTTCATGTAAGCTCATCCGTGGGATTTCCATTAGATTCTAGGTGCCACCACTAAGAGTCGCAAAGTCTCCCATTACAGAAGCTAAACAAAATAAGTGTTTTCAACATTCTTGACTCCCTTGATTGGAAAACCATTACTCACTCTTTACTCCATTCTCCCCCTTTCCAGATTGTTTCCCATAGCTCCACAGACCCCTTTCCCCATTTTCTTTGGTTCATCTCTCTCTTTCTCTCCCTTTGGTCCCTGGATTTAGTCTTCCATCCACAACAGGCCAGCAACATTCTTAATGAGACTTCCTGGATTCTCCTTCCTTTATTTCCAGAGTCAAACTTCCCCTTTGGCCCCTATGTACCTCTGATCGTTACCTCTCTCTAGCTTCATGATGTTAGTTTTAAGGCTCAATTTTCATGATTCCATTTTTTTCTTATGAAACAATACAGTTCCAACAATATTCAAACAGCAACAGAAAAAAAATCTTTTTTTTTCTAAAAGCAAAGAATCACTTGACTTTCCAATCACATCACCTCTAACAAACTCCTATTCTGTACCCTTCAGCTTCCATTCCTCACCTTCCACACATTTCTGTGTTTTCTTCATTTGCTTAAATAGGTGACAACTCAGTTGTTTCCAACCCCCCCCCCCATGCCCCAGGCTCATGAGAGGGTGGAAATGGGAGATGATAATGATGACAAAGGAAAATTGAGCAACAGATGGCAGGGGCATTTTCCAAACCTCTGTGAACATCTACAGTTTAAATTCCAGAATTAACTACAGATTTGGCCTTTGGCCACTCTGGATGCTGGAATTGCAAATTCTAGTCAGACCAAGCAAAAGCTGGGGGGAAGGGAGGGGTAGAGGGAAGAAAGATCCTTCTCAGATGAAGTGAAAGGGTCATACCACCCTTGTATTCCTGCAAGTATTCCTTCTGGGAGGGAGAAAGGAGAAAACTTGGAAAAATTTAAAAATGGGAAAAAAGTTACACATGGCTCAATTTCATGTAAATGTAGCATAATGCTATTAATTACTTTAAAGATCATTTCTAGCAGTGACTAAATTTTCAGATAAAGGAAATTTTAAGGCAGTGACAGAAAGAAAAGCAAAATAACACTCATATCGATTAATGTAATCTTGTGGGTACTCCTCCTTGCCTGACAGTTTCATGGCCCTGAATAGCTTGGTTTGGCTCTAATTCTTTTTGAAAAACAACAACCTTTGGAAAATGTTTCTGCTTTCTTTAAAGGATTATAAGCAGAGAAACTTACAGAGAAGTTACTTAACTTCTTTATCATAAACATCTTTAAACCAGATTATTTAGCTCTTGTTGCGATGTTAAATTTTGAACAAATTATATATCCATTATCAAATTGGCAAGACATGAAGGTTGAAAATAATCCAACCATGTTTTAGATACTCCCCCACAAATACATCTTTTCTTTGCCAACTCATGAAGATTTGGTCTAAAACTCAATCCCATTTTCCATTTCCAAAAGTGTGACAAGAAGAGAACTCTTGAAGCTTTGGGTAAAGAATACCCTGTTCAAAGAACTTGCTCATCAAAGTAAAAGTAAAATTTTATGCCTTACTGTTATCAGGGAGGTTTTCCACTTCAGTGGAAAACTATTCACCTGTTACCATTAATGAATAGTGTTTAACTGATTAAATAATCAGTGTTGTTAACATTAGTTTCAGAGGTATTCTACTCAAACTGTTTAATTGCATTTTGCCGCAACACAGAGTGAAGGTTTAAGTTCATGTCCTTAGTCTGCCATTTGATAATGGTGTGCTCATAAGAACATTTGGTTTTTCATCATTTGTAAAGTAGGAGTCATAGCAGCCTTTAGAAGGCTGTGAGGATTGAATTTGAGAATGAATGTGAAAAACAGGTTTAAAACAACAAAAGATTTCTTTATTCACCCAACAAGCATAGTTATTGAGTTCCTCCTAAGTATCAAGCTTTGACTCAAGTACTGAGACTACAAAGATGGAAATTGAAACCCATCTCAGTGGCACTTTGCCACCCAGAAGAGGCCATATCCAAACAATTAGATAAGAAGATAATTGCTTTAATTAAAGTGTTTGCAAAGCAAAGGAAGGACAGAGGAAGAAATTGGCCTAAGAAAGTAGAGAAGAGCTTCACAGAGGAGATAAGCATTTGACTTACTTGAAGGATGAATAAAATTTTGCCAAATGAACAAACAGTGGGAATTGATCCAGGGAGAAGAAAGAGAATGTGGGCAGACACAAAAATATGGAACAACATGGCACACTTAGAAACCAGAGATGAAGGAAAAGAGCTGAGGTGGAAGGATAGATACAGCAGTTCTTATTATAAAGGAAACAATTGAATGAAGAATAGGCTGAGAGAAGATGAGAACTAAGGGTGGTTTCAGAGAGATTACGGATGAGAAACTCGTGAAGGAGAATGAGAAGTAGGAGCCCAGAAGTAGATGGAAAACCAGAGGAAATTGATGTTTTAGAAATTAATGGAGAAAAGAATTTTAGGAAGGAGTGGCAACAGTGTCAAATACAGCTAAGAAATCAAGTAAGAAAAAGACTGAAATGTATCCACTGGACTACAAACCCAGAGATCCTTAATAACTTTAGTGTGAGATCAATGAAGAGATGTAGAAACATTATTATAAGTTTTGGGGATATGAATAGGAAGTCAGGGAGTGAAAGTAGTACTTGCTCTCCTGTGGCTGAGAAGAGGAGAAAAGAAGAGGAAGCCAGAGAAGGATAATCAAGATGTCAAGGGTATTAGGGAATGTTGACTATTTCCAGCAGCTAGGCTATGAAAAGAGCCAACTATAACGGGGGAAGACAAAACTATTATAGGGAATTCTTCAGTTCAGGGGTAAAAGATTGGAGCCTGTTTTTATGTTTTACACATATATAACATATATGTTGAATTTCTACAAAGTACATCTTGGCACTTTTATCAATTAAAATGTGAGTATACTTATCACAGACTGTGGCTGAAAAATAAATTCTAGAAACATGGGGATTTTTTTTTAATTAAAGCTGGAATGGATAGCTATCCATCCTTACATTAAGAAGTATATTATGTATGTACTGTGTGCCTGTTACCATACTAGGTCCTAGTGATACAGTGTGGGCAAGGTAACCATGGCCTTTGCCAAGCTCAAACTTACAGTCCAATGTAAGAGAAAGATACCAAAGAAAAATAAATTATAGGGCACCTGGGTAGCTCAGTGGGTTAAAGCCTCTGCCTTCAGCTCAGGTCATGATCTCAGGGTCCTGAGATTGAGTCCCACATTGGGCTCTCTGCTCAGCAGGGAGCCTGCTTCTCCCTCTCTCTGCCTGCCTCTCTGCCTACTTGTGATCTCTGTCAAAAAAATGAAGAAATAAAATATTTTAAAAAAAGAAAAGAAAAATTATAAAATTGAAAAATCTTTGATTAAAAATTATAAAATTATAAAAAAATATTGAAAAAATTATTGAAATATAATCATGTTCAGTTCTTTCCTAGATATGCAACCTCATGTTTCCACCTTTCAGCCTTCAAATATCACAATCACCCTCATTACCACTCATAAAACTTTGTAATTGTATTCTGACAGCCATGTACTGGGCATTGAACATTGTCAGGTAATTGGTGAGGTATAAGAAGAAACAAGAATTTGGAAGACATGCACTCTGCCATGATGCAACTTATTCCTAATTGTGCAAACGGACCTTAAACATTTCAAGAGTAAAATATAATAAAGGATCACATATAATAAGTTTAAATGAGCGATAAGGCACTTTTTGTAGGAGTACTATGGGTTTGCTGTGATGCATGCAAGACATACATTTTAATTCTTTTAATTAAACTAGTCATGAACTTCATGTGAACTTCATCCCATGAAGTTAGAACTATAAGAGAGGCTAATGATCAGGTGATACATAAATTTATTTTACAGATAGGGAGACTTAAGAGTCAGAGAAATGAGGAACTTACCTAAGATTCCACACACTTAATTTTTAAAATTGCAGACCTAATCAAATACTTCCATTTGCATGTTTTATAGCCATTAATCTATAGATCTACACATTAATCACAAATTAATGTTTAATGAAACAAGAAGATACTTATAATATAGGACTAAAAATATATTACCAGGGGCACCTGGGTGGCTCAGTGGGTTAACCCTCTGCCTTCGGCTCAGGTCATGATCCCAGGGTCCTGGGATGGAGCTCCACATTGGGCTCTCTGCTCAGCAGGGAGCCTGCTTCCCTCTCTCTCTCTCT
>RCUC01108707.1:0-70133 GCA_003697995.1 Taxidea taxus jeffersonii
CACCCATTTCCTTTATAGCTGAAAACTAGCTTCTGCCTCTGCTTTCCTTCTGGATTGCTGCTTTCTTGTAAGTGATTCCTTCTGGCAAAACGTAGTGGTTTTTCTCAACAGTAGTGCTGCTGTGGTATTCTGTTACCTCTGGAAATAAGTATTGTGGAATTCCTAAGAAAACAGTACTGTTGGGTCGCCTGGGTGGCTCAGTGGGTTAAGCCTCTGCCTTCGGCTCAGGTCATGATCTCAGGGTCCTGGGATCAGGCCCTGAGTCAGGCTCTCTGCTCAGCGGGGAGCCTGCTTCCCCCTCTCTCTCTGCCTGACTCTCTGCCTACTTGTGATCTCTCCCTCTGTCAAATAAATAAATAAAATCTTAAAAAAACAAACAAACACAGTACTGTTTTGTATGTATGCTTGCAGAACCTTATATGTTTCAATGTGCTCATCGATCTTTGGATAGATTTGCTTTCTCTGTTGTACTGTGCAACCTATCACTGAACTAGGGTTCCTAAATGAGGTCTGAGTTTTGTTCTGCTCTTTACTACCTCTGTCCTTAGGCTAGAGATTAGATCTCTGTGGATCCTAGATTTTCCTCATCTGTCAGAAAAGAATCAACTAGATTATCTCTAAGGTTCTCTTATCTAGTTTAAATATTTGATGATTTTAACAGCATCTCCCCATGCCATAAGAGTCCATTGGGAGCTTAATTTACCACACTATTTCTCATTATGCCTCAGCATGCACCAATGTCCTAGACAGGTTGACTCAGTTTCTTCTGTATATATCATGCTTATTCCTGCCTCTCAGCCTTTGTTGATGCCAGCTCCTGCCTGACTGCTTTTTTTCCTCCTCTGTGCTTTTAAAATTCCTATCCATCTTTCAGTGTTCAGCTTAAGCTTCATTTTCCCCCATGAAGTCTTTTTGGATTAAACTCACTGCAGTCTCATTTCTTGGTGTGTTTGTCACCTGGGGTTTCTCCCTTCAGGGGGGTTGGTTGAACACAGCTTAGTATTTGCTCTTCTCTTTTTGTCAAATAGAGTGTAAACTTTCTAAAAAGAAAGAAGCCTCTGTTAGAATTCTCATATAGTCACCCCAGGGCCTTCGTAGTTATAAGCATATGGTGTGTCATTAGTGGAATGTTTTGTATATGATTCGTGGTTGAAAGGTTTATTGGCTAAAAGGAGTGGTGATTTTGGCTTTTAAATGGGAATAATTGAATTTTAAGGTAGTGTTTGTAATAGCTTAGGTCTTAAAAGTTAAATGATATTTTAATCATGAATATAGTTTTTTTTTTTTTTTAAAGAGATAGCTTTGAGGAACTTGCACATATTTATATTTCTTCCCACAGAACTAACATGTTTTATGAATCAAGTTTCAGATCTGGTTAACTACCTTTGTGGTCTTGGATTTGTCATTTATTTTTAGTGGTAAGTCTCTACATAAGGAAATTTTTTGCAATAGTATGATAGGATAATGAATGTAGAGAGCTTTGAAAAATCTAAAAGTAGTTAAATGTAAGTTTGACACATTTTCTTTATAGCTTATTGACTACTGTGTTTTCACTAAATAAGGGAGATTGACTGGCCTCTGGATATTTCCCTGAAATGTACCTTAACTGATTTACATGCCTTACTGTAGCATTCATTGATAAATAGGGTACTGAGTGCATTCTTATGTAGCATATCATGGGTGTCTATAATTGATTTTTTCTTGCTTTATCATCTAATTTATAGCAGATGTATTATATGTCTCCTCAAGTTTGGGACCTTTCATACAAAAGTGTCATAAGGTATTGTGTGAATTCGGCCAGCAATATTGTTACATTTTATTTCATTTTAGTTTTTAAGATTTTTTTTTTTTTTTAAGATTTTATTTATTTATTTGGGCAGGAGGAAGAGACTGAGGGAGAGTCAGAGAGGGAAAGGGGGAGGCATACTCCTAGTACCCTGGGGTCATGACCTAAGCTGAAGGCAGCCACTTAACCAACTGAACCACCCAGGCACCTCTGATTTTAACTATTCTTAATATGTGACATTTTGAACAATAGGAAATTAGGTTCTTAAATCCACTTCCTCTTCTTTTATTATTATTTTTTGATGTGTTTAGCATGGAGAATTTTGTGCTTTTAGGAAAGGTTAATGATCTATTACAATATGGTAGTGCCTTATTTTTACATCTTTTCTTTGGATTACTGAGGCTGCTTTGGGGCATTTTTTAGTTTAGTCTTCAAATTTCATGTTTTGGGGTTCCATATAGATTATTGTTGCATTTTAACAACATGCTTTTAAAGGTGAACACTGTATTAATCAAGAACATATATTTTGCAGATGTGTTCCTTTGGCTTCAGTCTGTTCTTCATTGGGAGTTATGTGTGTGTATCAGACCAGGGACAGGAGGTATAAGAAAGCTTGTTTTTTGTTGTTGTTGTTTTGTTTTTAAAGGAAGTTTAAGGAGAATATTCATAGAAATAGAAGGGGAGGTGTGTGGGGGAGGTTAGCTTAAACTGTTAAAAGGCTTAGAATCAATACTGAAGTAGAATATGGGCATCTTAAGCTCTTTCTTTGCAGAGGATTGACTTGTATTTATAAAAGCATTGGCTTATTTTATCTGAGATCTTTTAGAATACCCCATTTTCTTGCAGGTGAAGAGGGAAAGATGAGACAAAGTTTGTTCTGACCTTGAAGAAAAGACAAGTTAACATGTTTTACATTGTAGCTGACTGTGAACTTAAAGTTTCAGCAATCTGTAAAATTCTGTATCATACTAGGTCCCAGAGCCTTGAGTAAACAGAGCACTCTGAGAGGTTGTGCTGAAGAAAATTTTAATTGGTAGTGCCCTCATTAAAGCCTCGTAAGGTGCTTTCAGTAGACTGCCTGTCTGACCACTTCAAATGTCCTATGCCAGTGATACATAGTTAGATTCTTGAGTTCTCTTGAGTGTGGCCTTCCGGCCATTGACTTTATCATCAAAAGAACTTCTGGGGGCGCCTGGGTGGCTCAGTGGGTTAAAGCCTCTGCCTTCGGCTCAGGTCATGATCCCAGGGTCCTGGGATCGAGCCCCGCATCAGGCTCTCTGCTCAGTGGGGAGCCTGCTTCTCTCCTCTCTCTCTGTCTGCCTCTCTGCCTACTTGTGATCTCTGACTGTGAAATAAATAAAATCTTTAAAAAAAAAAAAAAAAAGAACTTCTTTTGAGACAAGAGAGCCCCAAGCTAATATGGAATCCCATCCTATTATGATGAATGATGAATTGGAATTATTCTCTAAACCTTTACGTATTTTTTTTTTTTTTTTACTATAAATGGCACTAATTACTTTGCAGTAGCAATAACTTGAGGTGCAAACTTCCAGATTGCATATTTTCTTTAAACCACAGGTTGGCTCTCTTTTGGTTTGACTTTAAGATTGCCACTATAGTCTACAAGCTGTTGCCTGCCCCTATTCATATTTTATAGCTTTGACTGTCTTATCCTATTGAATTTCAGAGAACTTAACTTTTCCTGATGAAATCTTTTCCCCTACACTTCACGTCCCCCAAGCAGGGTTACATATCTAGTGTAAGAGGCACGAAGTTAATTGAGTAAATAGCAGGACTTTGTAGGGATATATTTTAAAGGTTTTTTACCTAACTTATTTTTAATAATAGTTTTATACTATGTACAAAGGTCATGACCTTATGGGTCATTACCGCTCATAACAATCTCAAGTGACCCTTTTCACTTAAATTGTTGACAGCTTTCCTTGGGTAGTCTTCATAGTAATTTAGGTATGAGAAAACAATCCCACCTCAAATTTGTGATAACAGTAAACTAGGTAGTAAAAAAACAAAACAAAACACCCAACAAAGAACTTTTTATTGTATAGCTTTCGGGGTGGCCTTGGACCAGTCACCTCTCTGAACTTCAGTTTTTTTATGTTTTCATCTGTAAAATGAGGATATTAGCTGTCTACTCATATCATGGGCTTGTTTAGTATCTTAGTTGTGAATCTTTTACATGAAAGGAAGCGGTAAATAGTCATAAAAATATATTACTGTGATTATCTTCTGGTGCAGTAGTTTTTCTATCCCTTTATAGTTTGATTTGTATAGTTTGGTATTATTTGGTATAGTTTGGTATTATTATGACTGCACGAGAAAAAAATAAAAACTAGAGATGCAGAGCAACTTGTTCACAATCATATGACATGTAATTAATTGAGTTAAAACTAGAGTGTGGGTGTTAATCCTCAGAGCAGTAACTTTTCAATGAAGTTTTACAAAAAAGGTCTAAATTTTTTGAACAGATAGCACAAATATGTAAAGTAAGGAATGTATTATTGCTTCCTCACTCAAAGATGAGTGTTAACATTTTACCTTTTATGTTCATATGAGTGTATCTGGAAATCTTTTAACACATCTGGTCATATGTTAGAAATAGACGTAACTAGACATACATTTTAAACGTATCTTTGATTTCATTATTTATCATTCTTTTTACCTTATCAAAGCTTCTTTGGCTGTTAGGAGAAGTTGTAAAATTGTCCCCCACCCTCCTTTTTTTAGATTTTATTTATCTGTGAGAGACAGAGCACAAGAGCGAGTATGCATGTGAGTGCACAAGAGAACATGGGGACAGGGCGGTGAGGAGCAAAGGGAGAGGGACAAGCAGACTCTGCCCTGGATGCAGAGCCTGACTTGGAGCTGCATCTCATAATCTTGAGATTGTGACCTGTGCCAAGATCAAGAGTCAGATGCTTAACTGACTGAGTCCCTCAGGCACCCCAAAATTGTTCCCCTTTCGTTTAGTATAAATATTGCATTATACTCACTACAGATTTTTAGGTGAAGAGAGTTGAATTCTGAAGGTGAGAGAATAGAATTTGTTAGAATACCAACAAGAATGTACAATTACAAATATGAAACTATGTATTTCATTTTTTTCTCTTGGCCTTTTACTGTCCAGTTTTATAAAACTGGTTTTCATACTCTAAGAACACTCCCTTTAGGATTTGATTAAATTTGAGGCAACTCTTTAAACTTTGGTAGTATTTGAGTACTTTATCCTATCAGATTCTTGGGTATTTGTTTATTTATTTATTTTTAACTTGTTATATACACGTTTTTCAGCCCCCGCCCTCCCTGCCCAGCAATGCATCCTGACTTTTGAAATATCTTTTCAACCTCCATCTCGGGGCTGGGAAAATGTTTTTCTTTTATTTTCCAGGCAGGTCTTCCTTTTGGGTAATGGACTGAAGTGGTGGTGGTAGTGGGGGAAGGCATTTGTATTTCCTGTTATGTTTCAGTTTTTGGCCTCTGATAACTGAATTTGCAAGTAGAGAATGGGAGAAGTAGGTTTTGTTTTGGTCAAATGTTGGCAGCAAAGATCAATGAAGACCTGTGCTTTGGTTTCTGCCCTGACTCAATTGCCTTGTGATATATAACTCTGAATTCTGAGTTGTTTTATTATCTGTAAAACAGGAGAAATAGGATCTGACAGTCTAAAACTTTATAATTCTTAAAATGGATTCATTTTTGTTTTATTTTTTTAGAGCCAGTCCTCTGAAAAAAAAAATCATTCTGGTCACTAATTGATCAGTCACAGATCCTTAGTTAGAAGGATTCTGAGATTATTTAAATCCACTTCTGCAGTAACCTTGACAGATGATTATCCAACCTCTATTTGGATATTTATTTTAAAAAAATATGGTAGTAATTCATGTTCATTGTAGAAATTCAGTAAATCACACACCGACAAAATGAATAAAGGTCATTTATAATACCACACTGCAGAGAGAACCACAGGTAAAATTTTGGTATATAAAGTGTGCTGATTCTGAAATCAGACTGTCAGGGTTTGAATTCTTGGGCTCTGCTTTGCCACTACTTCCTAGCCCTTGGCCAATTTACTTAACTTCTTCAGGCTTCAGTTTCTTTACTTGTAAAATAGGGTCAATAAAAGTATTTAATTCTGAGAGGTGGTTGTAAGATTTAAATTAAGAAATAAGTGTATTACGTGTATTTCTAAATTTCTTAATTACATGTGTAATATATGTATTTCTTAAATTAAGAAATGCCTGTAAAGCATGTTGCATGGTTTCTTGCACATGTGGAAGGAGCTCAATAAATGTTGTTAGATTGTTGGAATTGAATGAGATACATTGTTTTATAATTTTCTCTCTCTTTTTTTTTTTTTTTTAAGATTTTATTTATTTGAGAGAGAGTGAGAGAGAGATCAAGAGCAGGGGAGGGGGGTAGAAGGCCGGGAGCCTGATACGGGACCTAGTCCCAGGACCCTAGGGTCATGACCCGAGCGAAGGCAGGTGCTTAACTGACTGAGCCACCCAGGCTCAGTGTACCTCTCAGTCTCCCTTTAATCTGCTCTTTTAACATGCCAGCCTAAGTGAACATTTATCTAACATTTATCTATTTGATTACATTTTCTTTTACAGTATTTAAAAACTTAAAGTGATTTTAATTTTTTCTTAATATTTTAGAAAGTTTGAATTTTCTACATCCAACATGTTTATAACCAGAAAAACAACCAATCACAAAGTAAATATTACTTTATAAAATATGACTAGAATATATTAGTGTACAAAATTATCTCAATTTCTAGTAGTGTAATGTTTTGGTTTTTTTTTAAGATTTATTTATTTATTTATTTGTTAGAGAGAGAGAGAGAGCGAGCACAGGCGGACAGAGAGGCAGGCAGAGGCAGAGGCAGAGGGCGAAGCAGGCTCCCTGCTGAGCAAGGAGCCCGATGTGGGACTCGATCCCAGGACGCTGGGATCATGACCTGAGCCGAAGGCAGCTGCCTAACCAACTGAGCCACCCAGGCATCCCTAGTAGTGTAATGTTAACATAGAAGTAGGATCTGAATGAAATGAATGTAATAAGATTAAAGTATAAGGGCTTGTTGAGGTGCCTTCAGCTGTCTAGGTAAAAGGGGGACCGTGACCTGCATACAGGCACAGTCTCCTTGATGGGTCTTTTGATTTTAGTGTTTTCAAGCATGGTTATGTGGTTGCACCATACAAAATTTAACCAGTCCCATTAAAGACATTAGGTTAAATCCTTTATCTTTTCCTATCTGTTATAAGTAATGCTATGATATACAATCTTATTTTGCCCTCTGGGTGACCAGGGATACTGCATCTCAAGGTAATCCATTCCATTAGTTAAAATTGTAATTGGTAGGAACTCGAATTGAGCCTCATCTGTCATATTTGATCAGTAAACATTCCAGTGTTTGTGATACATGCTAAGTAAGCATTGTGGTAAATGCTGGGGTAATAAAGACAAGATATGGCTCTTGGTCTCAAGGTACCTAAAGTCTGGTAAGAAAGGTAATAAATTACAGTAAATATTATGATATATACAGAGAGTACAATGGGTGCATGTAAGAAGAGTACTTAATTTATTTTACTATTTATTTGTTAGTTAATTAGTAGGTTCCATGCCCCAGTATGGGACCTTAACTCACAACCCTGAGATCAAGAGTCAGATGTTGTACCCATTGAGCCAGCCAGGCACCCCTGAGGAGCAGATTTAGACTGGGCAGTCAGGGAGAGCTTGTCAGGGAAAATGAAGCCTGAACTGGATTATGAATCTTGTAGGGTCTTCTATGCCATGCAGAAATGTTTAGACTCTTCTAAAGGCTTTGGGCAAAATTTTCATCTAATGGCTTATCCTTATGTGAGAGAGGTTGAAGAATATAATGAAGAGAAATGATGGTATGAGGTACCATAGAAAGTAGAAGAAAATAGTGATCTTAAATTCAAGTAGTGGAATTAGAGACTGAGATGGTAGAGAAGGAGAGAATGGGTTTGATTTATCATAGCTGTTGGAGTAAATGCAATTGGGTGCAGTTTAAGGACACTTAGCAATATAGGACAATATTAAGGACTCAGCTGAATTTGGTCACCATATCTTTGTTATGGTCATAGTCACTAGAATTAAGATTAAGGATGGTTGAAGATCAGATGTTGGATAGGTGGTCCACCTTGATATTGAAGTCAACTAGATTAGAGTTGCCAGATTTAGCAAACAGTATGTCCAGTTACATGTGAATTTCTGGGGTGCCTGGGTGGCTCAGTCAGTTAAGTATCCAAATCTTGGTTTGGGCTCAGTTCATGATCTCAGGATGGTCGTATCGAGCCCCGTGTTCTGCTTCACGCTCAGCAGGGAGGCTACTTGAGATTCTCTGCCTCTCTTTCTCCCTCTGCCGGTCCCCCTGCTCCCACTTGCACACATTCTTTCTTTTTCTCTCTCTAAAAAAGAGAGGAAGGGAGAGGGATGGAAGGAAAGGGAGAGAGAGAACTCTAAGCAGACTCCACCCTCATTGCGGAGCCCAGTGCCAACTCTTCATTTCAAGTCGTGAATTACAGGTCATGAATCAGTCAGTTCAATTAAGGTCATGATCTTGGGGTCCTGGGATTGAGCCTCACATTGGCTCCCTGGTCAGCAGGGAGCCTGCTTCTCCCTCTCCCTCTGTCTGCACGCGCCTCCCCCACCCCCCGGCTTGTACTCTTTCTAATAAATAAATAAAATTATTTTTAAAAATGGCTTAAAAAAGGCTGAACATCAGGTACACTATATTTTAGGTATTCATTTGTTTACTGGTATAGTAAATCCATCAGAGAATATTAATTGGCATATGTATGCAAGTGTGCTGTATTTTATTTTTTTAAGATTTTGTTTATTTGAGAGAGAGTGCGCACATGCACGAGCAGTGGGAAGGGGGCAGAGGGAGAGGGAGGAGCAGGATTCCCACTGAGCAGGGAGCCCATTGCATGACTTGAACCCAGGACCCTGGGATCAGGTCCTGAGCCAAAGGCAGACTCTGGTCATGATCTGCCTTGACCAGATCATGATCTCAGACTCCGACTGAGCTACTCAGGTACCCATTTGTGTGTGTGTGTGTGTGTGTGTTTTAAGTTTTATTATGAAAAGTATCAAACATACACAAAAGTAAAGAGATGACAGTAAATCTTTATGTACCCATTATCCAGCTTCTAGTCAGTTTTTTTCATCCATACTCCTCATTTCTTGCTAAGTATCTCTCCATTTTGAAGCAATCCTAGTTATTATTTCAGCCTGACTTATTCTTCTGCTGACTTTAAGAGATTGTGCTACAAAAATAGTACCCAGTTAGGAATCAGAAGACTTGAATTTGAGTCCCAACTTTCTGAGAAATGAGTTAAGCTGAGCAGGTCAAGCTGTCTGAACACCAGATTCCTAATATTTTGAAGGGAGCATGGATTGTGGAGGGGACATGAGGCTACTTCCCCTATTTCACAGGGCTCTGTGTGAATCAAAAATTTGAGATGAGATAATATATGTGAAGGTACTTTGTAAACTTAATACAAGTTTCATTCTTGTTAGTAAATGATGTTTCCTTCTGTAAGGGCTTAAAAGTCATCTGCATAATAATCAGTTTTAGAATTATTTGGTTGTTGACATTAAATTCAGTCCATAGTCCTGAAGTCACATTTTCACCTTTACCCACCTCTGTGTTTTGACAATTGAGGCAACATTTTCTCATTCCCAGTCTGGCATCTTTCTATATTTCATGAGTTCTCAAAGTTCACTGATAGTGTTTCCCTTATCACGTTTCTAAATTTTCATGTGTACTCTTGGATTAGTTCAGGTAGACTTGAATTCAGATAAAACAGGTCGGTGAGGTCTTTATGCTTGAAGTGTTCTGATGGCTCTCAACCTTTTTTTCAAATATGAAAATCATTTTGTTTTCTGGTAGAACAATTAGAAGTAAAATTGAATAGTTGTACTTTTATCTACTCCTACTGTTGTACTGTGTATTCTAACCAGTGGTTCTTGTCCTTCCTCCTCTTTATCTTAATATATTTTCAAAAGCTGTTAAATGTTTTAAAATTGTTTTCTTTAAAATATTTAATTACTCTGAACTTCTAACTGCTTTTATACTCCTCTATCAATTTGTCTATTAGATACAGTATATGTTCTTTCTTAAATGTTCTTATCAATATTGAACTCTAGGAGAGGAGAGAGAAGGAACAGCCAGTACAGGCACATTAATTTATGTAGAAATGCCAGGTTTATCAGATCACTTAAGACTCATGTTAAAAGTGTAGATTATGGGACACCTGGATGGCTCAGTTGGTTAAGCGGCTGCCTTCGGCTCAGGTCATGATCCCAGCGTCCTGGGATCGAGTCCCGCATCCGGCTCCTTGCTCGGCAGGGAGCCTGCTTCCTCTCTCTCTGCCTGCCACTCTGTCTGCCTGTGCTCACTCTTTCTGATAAATAAATAAAATCTTAAAAAAAAAATGTAGATTTTCTGGGCCCAATAAATATCTGAATGCTAGAGGTATGGACAATGGGTTGCAGTTTAAAAACATTTCTTCCAGTCATTTTGATGTAAAGCTGGGTTTTTGAGTCCCTGCTGTATGATACGCAGGAAGACTTCAGCTCATGGACAGTATTTAGGAAGTCATAGTATAGTCATCTATAGCATCACAATAAGTAGAAAGAAACTGGGTGAACTTTGAATACCATATTATAATTTTTAATTTTTTTTTTTTAAGATTTTATTTATTCATTAGTTAGAGAGAGAGCGAGCACAGGCAGACAGAGAGGTAGGCAGAGGCAGAGGGAGAAGCAGGCTCCCCGCCGAGCAAGGAGCCCGATGTGGGACTCGATCCCAGGACGCTGGGATCATGACCTGAGCCGAAGGCAGCTGCTTAACCAACTGAGCCACCCAGGCGTCCCTGAATACCATATTATAAAAAATATTGGAGGAGTATAGAAATAATGAGGACTAGGTGAACTAAAATTCCAGAGGTGGAAGAGCCCTTTGTAGGTGAGAAGAGGATTGCTGACCTTTGCTGATTCTGGACACAGACTAGAGAAAACAGATAAACCAGAGGTCTTACTATAACTTTAACCTAGCATTGACAGTTCAATTCCTGAGTGGATTAAAATGGTCAGTCTCTCTCATCCCTTTTGGCTAATAGAGTAATTGGTGAACTCCCTTGGGAATATATGTTGTAGAGTTTGAGATTCTTTCATTTACAATATCTGGCGTACAATGAACAATTTATAAAAAATTCAAAAGGTGGAAAACACTGATTCATAACAAGAAGAAAAATAAACTGTAGAAATAGATCCATGATAATTCAAATTAGCAGACAACGACTTCAAAATAACTATAATATGCTAAAGAAATTGTAGGAAAAGATGGACAAATAGGTGAAAAATTGGAGTTTATTTATAGAGAATTGGAATCCTAGAGAGGAATTAATGGATATTCTAGGAATCAAAAAAAAAAAAAAAAGAAAATAACATTGGTTGCTTAAGGTCTTCCATTTGCATGTTAATTAGAAAACTTTGGTGAAGGCTCTAGGACCTTGCTCCACCCCTTGCCCTACTCTTAATTTTTCTAAGAAAGTGGGGAAACAGGCCAGTTGAATATATATTGCTGATGTATGTGAGTAGACAATGTCTTTTTTTTTTTTTTTTTAAAGATTTTATTTATTTATTTGACAGAGATCACAAGTAGGTAGAGAGGAGGCAGAGAGAGAGAGGAGGAAGCAGACTCCCTGCAAGCGGAGAGCCTGATTCGGGGCTCGATCCCAGGACCCTGGGATCATGACCTGAGCCGAAGGCAGAGGCTTAACCCACTGAGCCACCCAGGTGCCCCAACAATGTCTGTCTTATTCTCTGCTGATTCCTAGAGCTTAGTACAGTGCCTGATACATTAAAAACAAAAACCCACAAAAACAAGCCCACATATGTAAACTTATTCATTGGATGGATTTAATAGGCCAAATATAACTAAAGATGAAATTAAAGACTTAGACAAGTCAACAGAAAATATCCACTTTGAAGCACAGGATGGAAGAATGGAAAAAGTGGAACAGAACCTAAGAAATATGTGGACCACTGGTAAAAAGTTGAATAATGTATAACTGGAGACCCAGGCTGGAAAGGAGACATTAGTGTGGGAGCAGATATTTGAAGACATAATGGTAAGACATTTTCCAAAATTGATGAAAGGCATCAACCCATAGATTCAAGTAGTTTAGCAAACCTCAAGCAGGATAAAAACAAAAGAAGTACCCTTAAGCGTATCTTAATGGAAGCATATCTTAATGGAACTATTGAGTAGTAGAGAGAAAGATAAATTCTTAAAAGCAACCAGAAAGGAAAAAAGACACCCTGCTTCCAAGGGAACAATAATATAATTGGTAGCTGATTTTGAATTCAACTGTGGAAACTGGAAAATAATGGAAAGACATTTTTAGTGTTAAAAAATCGCCAAGTTAGAATTCTGTTCCCTGCAGAAATATCCTTCAGAAATGAAGGTGAAATAAAGATGCTTTTAGATAAACAGAAGCTGAGAGAATTAGTCACCAGCAAATCTGCTCTGTAAGAATTATTAAAGGATGCTCTTTAGGCAGAAGAGAAATTGCTCAGCTGGAAGGGTAAAACTATAGGCAATAATGAAGAGCACCTAGTTCGATTCGGTGTTAATATGAGTTAAATACACAACCAATATGAATAAATATCAAACATATTGCCCCTTTTTCCCCACACCTTAGAAACTTTATTAAAACTTTTTAGGAATTATATTTTTTATTATTCTAAAATAACAGTATTTCTACAGCTTTATTATGGTAAATTGCCACACAGTAAATGAACTGCATGTACTTAAAGTACACAATGTGATGGGGCGCCTGGGTGGCTCAGTGGGTTAAGCCTCTCCTTCAGCTTAGGTCATGATCTCAGGGTCCTGGGATCTAGTTCCGCAGAGGGCTCTCTGCTCAACGGGGAGCCTGTTTCCCCCCCTCTCTCTGTGTGCTTCTCTGTCTGCCTGCCTCTCTGCCTTCCTCTTTGCCTACTTGTGATATCTCTCTATCAAATAAATAAATCTTAAAAATAAAGTGTACAATTTGATGAGTTTTGATATACTTACAAGTCTGTAATAACATCACCACAGTCAAGATAATGTACATCTATATTGCCTACAAAGTTTTCTCCGTCCCCCATAGTCCATTCATATGTCATATCCCTAGGCAACCACTGAGCTGTTTTGCCCAACAGATATATCACAAATTGTTTAGTCATTCATCTCTTGATAGATATTTGGGTTGCTTCAGTTTTTAGCTATGATAAGTAAAGCTATCTTGAAGGTTCATGTGCACAACTTTGTGTGGGTATATTACCTTCATTTTTCTTGAGGAAATGTAAAGGAATAGAATGGTTGGATCATATGGTAGGTGTGTGTTTTTCTTTTTTTAGAAGCAGCCAATCTTTATTATCCAAAATGATTATACTGTTTTACAGCACTATAGGAGAATTCCAGTTGCTCTATATCCTTGCCAACACTTGTTTTCCTTAAAATTTTTTTTAATTATAGCCATCCAAGTAGGTATGAAATAGTATATCATTATGGTTTTGATTTATATTTCCCTAATGACTAATGATAGTGAGCATCTTTTCATGTGCTTATTTACTATCTGAATATATTTTTTGATGAAGTGTATATTCAAATCTTTTGCCCATTTTTAAAAAAAATTATTTTTTTTAATTACTAAGGTTTTTTTTTTTTTTAAAGATTTTATTTATTTGACACAGAGAGACACAGCAAGAGAGGGAACACAAGCAGGGGGAGCAGGAGAGGGAGAAGCAGGGAGCCAGATGCAGGACTGGATCCCAGGACCTTGGGATCATGACCTGGGCTGAAGGCAGCCACTTAACAACTGAGCCACCCAGGTGCCCCTTATTACTGAGTTTTGAGAGCTTATGGCATATGCTGAATACAAATCCTTTATGAGCTATGTGATTTGCAAATACTTTCTCCTGGTTTCTGGCTTTTTTGTGTTCTTTTCAAAATCTTTTGAGAACAGATGTTCTTATTTTGTTGAAGTCCAAATTATCAATTTTTCTAAAATAGAAAAGTATCATGTTTTTGATGATATATCTAAGAAACTTTTGTCTAACTCAGGGTCACAAAGATTTTTCTCTTATGTTTCCTTCTAGAAATCTTACTATTTTAGGTTTATACACTTAAGTCTATGATGACTCATTTTTAGTTAATTTTTGTACTTGATGTGTTTCTACGTGGCTATTTTGTCAGTCCACATGGTGTTGATTAATGAATTCTTATAGTAAAATTTGAAATCAGGCATTGTAAATCATTCAGCTTTGTTTTGCTTTCTCAAGAATGTTTTAGCTAGTGTGGATCCTTTGCATATCCATCTACAATTTAGGATCAGTTTGTCAATTTCTATTTTAAAAAGCCTATTTTGATAAGGATTGTGGTAAAGCTGTATATCAGTTTTGGGAAGATTGCCATTTTAACAGGTATTAGTTTTGATTTCAATTTCTGATTATTGCTAATATATAGAAACACATTGATTTTTGTTGGTTGATCTTTGTTTTTAGTGAGGCTATAGCTTTTTTTTTTTTTTAGGACAATTTTGATTGTACCTCATTAAAGTCAACATATTTGATAGTCTAGTTCTCTGCTTGACCTGTAGAAACTGATAAATGTAAGGGTTCTTTCTGTTAGATTGTAAAGAAGAATGCAGCTGGGGTGATGCTGACAGGAACAAGAAGTAAATAGGAAGAATAAACTCCTTTGTCTTCTTTCATTCGTACAGTATCTCTTTAGTGTCCCCCTGGCAGAGCCTTAATGAGGAGCCAGCTGGCAAAGGAGAAATGTAGTTTGTATAGTAACCCCACCATCAGAAAACACAGTACAGAGGGTAGAAGTGAAGATGAGAGATAGCCTCTTAGCACTGGGCACAGTCCACCCCTTTGGCTACTCAGTATCCATACCTGCCTTTATTGGATATTGGCAGGAGACTGCTTTTGACTAAAAGTTAAAGTCTTTGTATAAAATGAATATGTCCTTACCCTTTCCCCAAAATAAAGAGTGAAGTCCTAATATGTATTTTTAAAAGATTTTATTCATCTATTTGACAGAGAGAGTGCATGCACAAGCAGGGGAGCAGCAGAGGGAGGGAGAGGGAGAAGCAGACTCTACCTAGCAGGGAGCCCAATGTGAGGCTTGATCCCAGGACTCTGGGATCATGACCAAAGCTGAAGGCAGACGATAACGACTGAGCCACCCAGGTGCCCCACAAAGGCCCAATGTTTACTGTATCCATTTCTGGGTGACATTCGCAGTATCCATTTTTAGGCTGTTTTTTATTTCTCAAGTTCATAGTCCCATCTGAATATCCGGATCCTAAAGACTAAATTGTGAAGTTAACCTTGCTAATAAAATGTGTGTAACATTGAGAAGAGAGAGAAATTCATGTATACATTCATGGAAAATCCTGTATAGTAAGCAAAGAAGAACATACATATAAATGCTGTAGACCTTCCTTTTTTTAGCTAGTTGAAAGATTGTAGTTCATCTTTAAAATTACTTTGTTCTGCTGCCTGTTCCCTGTTTCCTTTGCCCTCATTCAGGAGCTGGTGGGGAAACCCAAACCTTTATTAGGGAAAAACATTAAGTCCTCAGTGGTTCTGCTTTATGTATATTTCCATTAGCTTTTTCTATTATGCGTGGATAAGATACATTTCAGAGAATCCTTGGAGTTCCAGACAGCTCTTCCTATCTCCGTTATATAGCTGTAGTCCACGATCTCTTAAGTAATCCAGATGAATTATACCACCTAGTAGAATGACCCCTTTCTTTGCTTGTTGATTCAGTGCAGTGGTTCTCAGCTGAGGGCAGTTTTGCCTCCCAGGGAACATTTAGGAATGTCTAGAGATATTTTCAGTTCCCATGAATTAGGAGAGTGATGTTACTGGCATCTAGTTGATAGAGGTCAGGGGTGCTGCCAAGTACCCTCTGATGCACAGAATACCCCCCAACAGCAAAGAATTATGCAGTCTAAGATGTCTGTAGTGCTGAGACTGAGAAATCTTGATTTAATGGTCCAGAAGAGCCTGTGTGATCATGAAGCAGTTTCAGCTTTCAACTTAGTTGGAACCTAGTGGGATCATTCTTTCCTTGAGAACCCAGGCCTTGAAACCAGTGGACATCAAAGTTGTAGGCACTGGAAGCAAAAATTCTGCTAATGGGGTTTTTAGGGAAAATAGTGAGAGATATTACTTCTACTTACACCTCTTGACTGTTAGACATATGTATTTTGACCATGGGAAAACAGTGTTGTATATTGGTTATTGATTCAAAGTATATACTTGAGGATCTTTTTTTTTAAATTATCCATTTGAGAGTGAGTGAGCATGAGTGGGGGGAGGGGCATAGGGAGAGGGGCAAGCAGACACCCTGTTGAGTACGGAGTCTGACCTCCAGCTCAATCCCAGGACCCTGAGATCAGGGTCTGGGCCTGAGTCTTCAGCAGGCTATTCTATTCGTCTGTTAGATCAGCTGCATCCAAGTGATAGGGTGTGTGGTAAGACCAATGAATTCTAACGTTCACAAGTCCATTCCTGTACTATTTTTTGCTGTGAAATGAGTTCCTTGTCTTATTTTGCTTGAAGAGGAACTATTGGCTAAAATATCTAATTTCAGTTGTCTTGTGCTTCTAAATTGTTGTCTGTTTATGGACCAAAAGAGCATTTCCACCTCTATAAATTCATTTGCATGTTAGTTTTCAGTTAAATTGAAGATTAGTGTATTATGTAAGGTATATATTTTGTAATATCAATGGATTTTTTTTTCTCTGACCATAATGAAATCATTTTGGCATGGGGAGGAAATGGTTAAAAGTAGACTAGTAGGTCATTTCCATTGAAGTCAATAGTAAGCCTGGATGGTAAATTTCTATGGGCTTTTTCCTCTTCATGGTGATTCCAAGTTTATTTTGACCTGTATTTTTTTTTTTTAATGAATGAAATTTTCTTTCATTCAGCCTGATAGTAAAGGGCCATTGGTACATGACTAAATAGCTTAGGCTTCTGTCTTGAACTAAGTTGTAAACTAGGCACAGTGGCAGGTGCTTGAACTGTTATTTGAAAAGCTTTTTCCTTCCCTGGGATGAGTTTAGGATTGTTTTAAATGTCATGTTACAACTAGCACGTAGAATCTTTGCCATTCAGAAATTTTCTCAGAATGCCTGGGAGGCCCAGTTAAGCGTTTGCCTTTGGCTGAAGTCATGATCCCAGGGTCCTGGGATCAAGCTGCACATCTGGTTCCCTGCTTCTCCTTCTCCCTCTTGTGCTCTCTCTCTCTCAAATAAATAAAATCTTAAAAAAAAAAAAAAAAAGAAACTGTTTTCGCAGCTTCAGGAAGGAGTTGAAGCCTGGATTGGAATTTTCACTTGACTGCTGACTTCTGTAATTTTTAATTTATTAAAATTTACAATTTGTGCACTGTGCCAGATTATTTTATTAATATGTTTCTTAAAAGTTGAATCCCAGAGGTAAACATTATAAACATTTGGCTGTGCCTCTTTGGATTGTACTATTTGGATGTCCATTTTCATTTTTAACATCAGTTGCCTTATTTCTTCACATAATTATAACAAGGGATGATTCAGAAATTTGGTTGATGATTCTTTTTTTTAAAGATTTTATTCATTTATTTGTCAGACAGAGATCACAAGTAGGCAGAGAGGCAGGCAGAGAGAGACAGAGAAGCAGGCTCCCTGCTGAGCAGAGAGCCGGATGCGGGACTCGATCCCATGACTCTGAGATCATGACCTGAGCTGAAGGCAGAGGCTTTTTTTTTTTTTTAATATTTTATTTATTTATTTGACAGAGATCACAAGCAGGCAGAGAGGCAGACAGAGACAGAGAGAGAGGGGGAAACAGGCTCCCCGCAGAGCAGAGAGCCCCATGTGGGGCTCGATCCCAGGACCCCGGGACCATGACCCGAGCCGAAGGCAGAGGCTTTAACCCACTGAGCCACCCAGGCACCCTGGTTGATGATTCTTTAAAGAATTGTATTGGAAGATAATTTTTATAATTGAATATGATTTAAATATTAACTAAAATGACCTGGAGGTGGACTGTTTTGGTAGGTAAACACCAAAACATGTTTTATTATTCCTTTTCTCTTTCTCTCTCTCTTTTAAGATTTTATTTATTTATTTGACAGACAGAACAAGCAGGGGGAATAGCAGGCAGAGGGAGAGGGAGAAAAGAAACAGGCTTCCTGCTGAGCATAGCGCAGGGCTGGATCCTAGGACCCTGGGATCGGGACCAGAGCTGAAGGCAGATGCTTAACCAGCTGAGCCACCCCTCTTTCTCTTTTTGTGCCTGTGTGTGGCTCATGTGTGTGTAAAGGCATTTAACAATAAGTTATTTGTAGGCATCATGTTCCTTTATTCTTTTAGTATTTCAGTGTGTCTCAAGAATGAGGAAGGGCCTGTTTTAAATATAGTACAATTATAGAAGTCAGAAAATGTAACATTGATAATAATGCTTTTCTTTTTAGTATATGGGACATATTCATAGCTTGTCAGTAGCAATTTCCCAAATTTATATGCTTTGAAAATCTATTTTGTTTTTTTACCAACTTCCTGTGTTTTAATAGTATTTTTGACTTTTTTCTTCTTTCTCCTTTGGGTTTCAGATGTGGGAATTAATATTCAATACTGGATATTCTATATAAACTGCATGTCATGTTTCTCATGCCTAGGCATGTGTAACCTGAGTCTGAGTTGGTGTGCTAGGCTCCAACACTTAAGTATACTTTGGGCAGTCTTTTTGGAACATGATTTTACTTAAATTGTTTTTCAGAAAGGATTTTGTTTTATTTGGTTTTAAGATTATTTACTTACTTATTTGAGAGACACACAGGGAGAGTGAGAGCATGAATAGGGGGCAGAGGGAGAATCAGACTCCCTGTTGAGCAGGGAGCCCAACATGGGGCTTGATCCCAGGACCCTGAGATCATGACCTGAGCCAAAGGTGGGATGGTTAACCAGCTGAGCCACCACCAGGTGCCTCAGAAGAGGATTTTAAAATTTTATTTATTCCTTCCTTCCTTCCTTCCTTCCTTCCTTCCTTCCTTCCTTCCTTCATTTATTTATTTTCTGTGTTTGGGGATGCGTGGAGGGAGAAGGAGAGAGTCTCAAGTAGACTGTATGCTGAGCACAGAGCCCAGTGCAGGGCTGGATCTCACAACCCCGAGATCATGACCTGAGCCGAAACCAAGGAGTTGGATACTTTTTTTGTAAGATTTTATTTATTTGACAGAGACATAGCAAGAGAGGGAATACAAGCAGCGGGGAGCAGGAGAGGGAGAAGCAGGCTTCCCTCTGAGCAGGGAGCCCGATGCGGGGGGCCATTCCCAGGATCCTGTCATCATGACCCGGGCTGAAGGCAGCTGCTTAACAATTGAGCCACCCAGGTGCCCCAAGAGTTGGATGCTTAACTAGCTGAGCCACCCAGGCACCCCAGAGATTTTAAAATTTAAACAAATATGGCTATATTATGGGAAAGAATGCAAGATTTGCATTTCTTTTTAAGATAGAGCATGAGACTTCAGAGGGGTCATTTACCTCCCAATGATTTAGGGTCAGAATCAGGCCAGACTTGCCTAAGGTAGGGGAAGTATCCCCCCTTTAAGATTAGGCTGGCGAAGTCTAGGCATTTGGCTTTTTAAAAAGTATTTAATGTTTGAGGTTCTTAGATCAGTAGTTTTAGTGAACTTCATCACAATTTTAAAATTAAGATGGTAATTATATTAGAGGAATGGTACTGTATGCAATATTTCCTCGAAGTATCTCTGTCCAGCTCAATAATAGATACTTTGAGTTTAGTGTAGATCAACCACTGTAGCCAGTTTTTCTTTTGTTCCATTAAATTGGAAAATTATATCTTGTGATTATTGGTTGTCAGTAATAGCAAGTGTTTCACTCTGTTTAATAGCTTTAGATATTTGTATTGAATGTGAACTGAGAAATGAAGAGATTTTTCACTGACAGCCACTTTTAATTCTTTGTCAGATGTTAAGTTAATGTACATTATTAAGCAAGAGCTGGAAGATGGAATGTAACATCCTAGGAGATAGGGGCAAGTAGCTTCCTATTTTACTGTTGGGTTGTGCTTGCACCAGAAAGTGTTTTTTTCCTTCTGTGGTGTGTGTGTGTTTGTCTGTGATAGAGAGGGAGAGTAGGAGGAACACTATTAGGAATACTATTTTTATATTTTTCTTTTAGAGGGATATATATTTTTAAAATTATAAATCTTCCTACTTGCAAAATACTACAAATAAAGTTGAAGCTCTCCTCCCTGTTCCAGTTCTCCCCCTCTAGTGTTTAGTACTATTCTGAAGTTGATTTATACTCTTTCTGTTTATGTGTATGTCCTCTTTCTCTTATATATGTGTGTGTTTATACAACCTCATATAGAATATTTTCATTGTATGAAGGTCAATTTATCTATTTCTGCTGCAGAAGAATACTTTTTTTTCCCCCAAGTTTTGTTTTACTGTTACGGACAGTGCTTCAAGAAGCATGTTTTTGCATGAATTCTCTAGTTTTTATCTCTGACTTAAAATATACCGTGAAACATATATACAAGAATATATGAAACAAGTTTGCACAGTTTATAGTTTAAAAAGTAATACTGTGACCATTTGTCAATCTAAATTCTAATTAAAGAAATATAGCATTACCGATGGTGGTTCAGTTGGTTGAGCAGCCAGCTCTTGGTTTCCACTCAGGTCATGATCTCAGGGAGGTGAGATGGAACCTTCAGGTGGGGCTCCATGCTCAGCAGGAGTCTGCTTCAAGGATTCTCTCTCCCTCTGTTGCTCCCCCTTCTTGCACGCTCACTCTCAAATAAACAAATCTTTTTTTTTTTTTTTTCTTTTTTAAAAGTATGACATTACCTGTACCTTGGAAACCCCTGTGTGGTCCAAATCACATTCCTTTTCTTACCATTCCTTTACCACTATCCTAAATTATATGAAAAATTATCCTTTGTTTTTCTTTATAAGTATGTCTCCTTACAATGTCATTTTGTTTGCCTGTTTTTTTCTTTCTTTCTTTATTTTTTATTTTTTAAAAGATTTTATTTATTTATTTGATAGACAGAGATCACAAGTAGGCAGAGAGGCAGAGAGAGAGGAGGAAGCAGGCTGTCTGCAGAGCAGAGAGCCCGATGCGGGGCTCGATCCCACAACCCCGGGATCATGACCTGAGCCGAAGGCAGCGGCCTTAACCCGCTGAGCCACCCAGGCGCCCCTGTTTTTTTCTTTTTAAAGATTTTATTTATTTATTTGACAGAGATCACAAGTAGGCAGAGAGGCAGGCAGAGAGAGAGGAGGAAGCAGGCTCCCCGCTGAGCAGAGAGCCCGATGCGGGGCTCAATCCCAGGACCCTGAGATCATGACCTGAGCCGAAGGCAGAGGCTTTAACCCACTGAAAAAGTAATACTTTAACCCACTGAGCCACCCAGGCGCCCCTGTTTGCCTGTTTTTGATCTTTGGAATATTATAGTTAAGTGGAATACTATAGTATTTTTCTGATTCTTTGTAAGCATGTTTTTTTTTCCCAGTGTTACCCATGGTGGTGGTGTATGCAGTTCATTCAATTTTGCTGCTATGAGGTATTTTATTATTTGAATAATATTTTATTATTTGAATGTTGTTTATCCATACTATCTATCAATGACAACTTTTTTTTTTCCTGTACTAGCGATGCTGCTTTTGCCTATCCATGTACATGGCTCTTGTATGTGTGCAGGAATTTAGAGTATCTATCTGGGAGAATAATGAAGATACGGGCTTCTTTTGTTTTACTAGATGATGCCAAGTTGTTTTTTAAAGTGATCCAGCCAGTTGACACACTCCCACCAGCAGTGTGTAGTGTAGTGTTCCTATTGCTCTGTGTCCTTGCCAATGCTTGGTATGATCTGTCTTTTTAATTTTTATCTATCTGGTAGGTAAGAAATGGTATAGTATTGTAATTTGAATCTGTATTTCCTTGATTACCAGTGAGGTTCAGCTTCTTTTCATGTACTCTTGGACTGTTTCTTATTCTGTGAGATATGTTTATATACATTTTTGCTCTTTTTTTCTATTTAGGTTGTTTGACTTTTCCTGATTGATTCATTCACAGTAATTTTTATATGGTTTATATGTAATTCTTGATAATTACATGTTACAAATATCTTTCCCAATTTATGATTGGATTTTTTTATCCTCTTCATTTATCTTTTAATGATTGATGGTCTTAATTTTAATACTGCTGAATTTATCAGTCTTTTATGATTTGTAGTTTATTTTTGGTGTGTTATCATTCTTTGCTTTTCTTGGTGTCGTTAAGATACTCTCCTCTAGGGGCACCTGGGTTGCTCAGTGGGTTAAAGCCTCTGCCTTTGGCTCAGGTCATGATCCCAGGGTCCTGGGATTGAGCCCAGCACTGGGCTCTCTGCTCAGTGGGGAGCCTGCTTCCCTTCCTCTCTCTCTGCCTGCCTCTCTGCCTACTACTGATCTCTGTCAAATAAATAAATAAAATCTTAAAAAAAAAAAGATACTCCCCTATATTATTTTCTAAAAGTTGTTTGTTGGTGTGTGTGTGTGTGTTTTGGGGGTATTTTTTTAGCTTTCACTTTCACACTTAAGTGTCTCTAATCCACATGGATTTACTTTTGTGTAAGGATCCACTTTAATTTTTTCCCTTATGATAACAAATGAGTGATTTTCCAGGTTATTTATTGAATAGTTCATTTTTTCCTCTGTGATCAGAAGTGCTTGCTCAGTTGAAAAGTTTTGTTACATGCCTGAGCTTAATTTTCTAGGCTTAGTTTCTCTCTTCTGCTATCTTTCTGGTCCCAGTAAATCCACTTAGTTTTTTATGCCAATTACTATAGTGTTTAGTAAGTCTTAAAAAATTAGCATGGTAAAAACCATGCTAATTGGTTTTTACCATGCTAATTGGTAAATTGGCTAATGGCAGTCCTTTTTTCATATTGGTTTTAGAATCAGCTTATTGATTTTCATAAATAATGGTGGAGGGGTTTTGAACTGGTATTGCATTGAGTCTTTGGATTAAATTGGGACTTGACTAACATGATATTGATGCTTCCTTTTTAAAATACATTTTTCTATTTTAGCTTTTAGAAATTTATTGCATTTACATTTTACAGTTTTTTCTTTATATAAGGTACTTGTGCATCAAATGTCAGAATTTTCCCTAGAACTTTTTTGTTCCTCTTTGTATATGGCATTTTTAAAAAATAGCATTTTAAAACTATGTATAGAAATGTAACTAACTTTTGTATTCTGTTTTTGTATCCAGTAGCTCTTTTCACTTTTGTTGATTTGTCTCTAGATTGTTTTTTCTGATCTTTTGGTAAGATTATGAATCATCTGTAAACATATTCAATTTTATTTCTTCATTTTCAATCTTTGTAACTTTTTTCTTTTTCTCTGTGGAACTCATTGAGGTCTTTCAGTGTTGAATGGGAATCGTGGTAGTGGCATTTGTGTCTTGTTTTTTCTTTTTTTTTAAAGATTTTATTTATTTGAGAGAGAGAGGGCGTGCGTGCATGTGGTGGCAGAGGAGCAGAGGGAGAGGGACAAGTAGACTCTGCTGAGTACAGAGTGTGATGCGGGGCCAATCCTGCAGCAATCCTGAGATATGACCTGAACTGAAATCAAGAGTCAGACGTTTAACTGACTGAGCTACCAGGTGCCCCTTGTTTTTGATCTTAAAAAGAAAACTTATTATTTTATTGTTAAATATAGTATTTGTAAGTTTAAAAAGAAATGTTTTCTGGGGTGCCTGGGTGGCAAAGTTAGTTGAGCATCGGACTCAATTTCAGCTCAGGTGATGATAGAGCTCTTCACTGGGCTCTGGGCTCTGCTGGAGTCTACTTGGGATTATCTCCCTCTCCCTCTGTCCCTCCATCAATGCATCTGTGTACACTCTTGCTTGATTGCTCTATAAAATAAAGAAAATAAAATCTTAAAAAAATAAGTGCTTTTATTAAGTTAAGGAAGTTCTAAATTGCTAAGTGAAAAAATTCTTGAATAGATATTTAGTATTTTCAAATGCTTATTTAATCTTCATTGAGGTAATTGTATAATTTTTCTTGAGTTTGTTTATACTGTTTGTCATCATTTTACCGTTTTCTGATATTTATTTATTTATTACTATTTTTATTTTTTTAAAAAAGATTTTGTTTATTTATTTGACAGAGATCACAAGTAGGCAGAGAGGCAGGCAGAGAGAGAGAGGAGGAAGCAGGCTCCCCGCTAAGCAGAGAGCCTGATGCAGGGCTCGATCCCAGGACCCTGGATCATGACCCCAGCCAAAGGCAGAGGCTTTAACCCACTGAGCCACCCAGGCGCCCCCATTTTCTGATTTCTAATCATCACATTAACCTTGGGTTCCTGTGGTAGTTCTTGGTTGAAATGTATAATTTTAAAAAAAATTGCTGACTTAAATTTGCAGGATGTTTGCTTTTGTGTTTATGAATGAGTTGTAATTTTCCTTATATCATTATTGTCTGTTTTCCATATCAGGGTTATTCTAGTCATATAAAACCATATAAGTCCATATATGACCATATAAAGTCATATAAAACTGGGGAACTTATCTCTTTATGTTCTTTGCATGTTTATATAGTATTGGAATTCTGTGTTGGTTCATAATTTGGTGGAATTCCCCCAAAAAACCATCTGGACTTAGTATTTTCTTGGAGGGAAATTTTAAACCACTGATTTCAGTTCTTGAATTGTTTTCTGTTCTGATTTTTTTTGTCTTAAATGTGTTTTTTTGATAAATTGTATTTTTCTGAGAATGTCCATTTCGGTTCAGGAGTTGTTCATGATACCTCTTTCTAATCTGTTTAATCTGTGGGAACTGAAACTATATTCTGTTTTTTGCTCCTAATGTTTATTTGTTCCTTTACTTTGCCTTGATTTTTTTTTCCTGTTTTTGTATTTTATTTGTATTTTCAAAGACACAATTCATACCTTTGTTGATTTTATTGCTTGTTTTCTGTTTTGTTAATTTCCCTCTTACCCGTTTTCTTCCTTGGGTTTGTTCTGCTGTTCTTTTTTCCTGACTTTCAAATTTTAATTGTAAGATATATGTAAGATTTACCATCTTAACTATTTTTAAGTGAATAGTTCAGTAGTGTTAAGTACATTCACATTGTTTTGCGTCCAGTCTCCAGAACTCTTTTCATCTTGCAGAGTCAAATTTTATATCCATTAAGTGACTTTTTCCTTATTTCTTCCCTACCCTAGCCCTTGGCAATCAACATTTTACTTTCTGTGTTTCTAAATTGGATTATTCTGGGTACCTCATACAAGTGGAATCACACAGTGTTTGTCTTCTGATTACTTCTTATTTGATTTAACGTAATGTCTTCAGGGTTCATTTCTGCTGTAAAATGTGTGAGAATTTCCTTTTTTAAGGCTGAATAATGTTCCATTGAATGCATATCTGACATTTTGCTTGTCCATTCATCTGTTGATGGACACGGGTTGCTTTCACCTTTTGGCTCTTGTGAATAATGCTACTGTGAACATGGGTGTACAGATATCTTTTTAAGACCCTGCTTTCAGTTCTTTTGGGTATATATCCTTAGGTGGACTTGTTGGATCATACGGTAATCATATTTTGTTGTTGATCACCATTGTTTTTTGTTGTTGATCACCATTGTCAATTTTAAGATACAATTTTAAAGAAAATGACATTGACCTCTGCCCATGTTAATTGTTTTTAATTCTTTGAGGAATCACCATACTGTTTTCCATAGCAGCTGCACCATTTTACATTTTCACGAATAGTGTTCAAGAATTTCAGTTTCAGGGCGCCTGGGTGGCTCAGCGGGTTAAAGCCTCTGCCTTTGGCTCAGTTCATGATCCCAGGGTCCTGGGATCGAGCCCCGCATTGGGATCTCTGCTCAGCAGGGGGGCCTGCTTCCTCCTCTCTCTTTCTCTGCCTGCCTCTCTGCCTACTTGTGATCTCTCTCTGTCAAATAAATAAATAAATCTTAAAAAAAAAAAAAAGAATTTCAGTTTCTTCACATCCTCAACAACATGTTTTCTGTGTGTGGGGGGTGGTTTTTTTGTTTTGTTTTGTTTTGTTTTTTGCTTTTTGATAATTGCTATTCTCATGGTTGTAAGGTGGTGTTTTGACTTTCTAAGTTGTATATAAGCTCATTAATTTTGAATTTTTATGACTAAGTATACAAAACCATAAATTTATTAAATGCTGCTTTAGGGATGCCTGGGTGGCTCAGTTAGTTAAGCATCTGCCTTCAGCTCAGGTCATGGTCCCAGGGTCCTAGGATCAAGTCTCACATCGGCCCCTCTGCTCAGTGGGGTGCCTGCTTCTCCCTCTCCCTCTACTGCTCCCCCTGTTGGTGCTCTTTCTCTCACTGTCTTTCTCTGTCAAGTAAATAAATAAATAAAATCTTAAAAAAAATAAATGCTGCTCTATTTATATAAATATATATTTACATTATAAAATAAATGCTGCTATATTTTATATACATATAAAATAAATAAATGCTTCTTTAGTTATATCTCACAAGCTTTTCAGTATTTCTTAATTCTATATATTTTCTGCTTTCCATTATGATTTCTTCTTTCAGCCAGAGTTTCTTGATATTCATGTGTTTTCCTAGTTTTCTTTTGGTTATTAATTTCTATCTTAATTGTATTGTGGCCAGTGAATATGGGTCTTATGATGCCAGTACTTTCAAACTTGAATTTAGCTTTATGGGCTAATGTTAACATGTTACAATGTTAACATTATATTATTGCTATTGTATTTATTGCTGTGTAACAGATTCCCCTAAATGTAGCAGTTTTGGACAACAGACATTATCTCATAAAATGTCAGAGCCTCAGAAATTCAGTAGCAGTTTAGTTAGGTGTTTCTGGCTAAGAGTCTTTCATGAGGTTCCAGTCAAGCTCTTGGCTGGGGCTGCAGTAATCTGAAAGCTTGACGGAGGTTGGAAGATTTGCTTCCAAGCTTATCATTTACAGAGGTGTAGCAGGAGGTCTCCATTCTTTGCTAGCTGTTTGCTAGCTGTCTGTTCCTTTCTTCATAGGCATCCCCGTAGGGCTGCTTGTGACATGGCAGCTAGCATCCCCCAGAGTTAGTGATCTGAGAGAAGCAGAAGCCACAGTCTTTTACGACCCGTGGAAGTGACATACCTTCACTTTTGCCATTTCTATTCATCATGTAGAATAACCTGGATACACAGGATGGGAGAGGATTACACAGGGCATGGACAGAAGAAATCAGGGATCATTAGGGGTCACTTTGGAGTCTGACTATCCAAACACACAGCTCTGTTTTTGTAGAGATTTCATGTGTTCTTGAGAATAGTGTGTAGTCACTAGTTCTTGGGTATGATTTTTGCATATGTCATTTGATCAGGTTTATTAATTAAGCAGTTCAACTCTTCTGAATTCTGATTGATTTTTCTTTTGTCTGCTAGATCTTATTACTGAGAGATTTATATTAAAACTTTCACTGTAGATTTGTAACTTTTTCTTGTAGATGTGTCAGTTTTGGGGTGTGTGTGTGTGTGTGTATTATTAGGTGCATAGAGGTTTAAAATACCTTCTAGGTGATTTGAATTTTATATCCTTCTGTAGTACTTTTACTTCTAGTGCTTTTATTTCTAGTGCTTTTTCCAACGTTTGTTTCATTTTCTTTTATTTTTTATTTGCTTGTTAGATCATTTTTTAATTCTTTGATCATCAGTCTTTCCGTGCTTTTATGTTTGTCTGTTATATATAGCACATATATAACCAAAGTTTTTTTCCTTCTAGGCAAAAGGTTTAGCCCATTTATATTCATTGTGATTGCTGGTGTATTTGAATTCACTTCTGCCATTTTATTAAGTGCCTTTTACATGTCCAACTTTTTCATTATTTTTCCATTGAATCTCACACTTTCTGGGTTTATTTTTCTTCTGGCTCGAAGCACATTTTTTAGACTTTCCTTTGATGAAGGTCTGTTGCAGGAAAAGGATCTTTATTTCCTCCTTATTCTTTTTTTTTTTTTTTTTAAGATTTTGTGTGTCTGACACAGACACAGTGAGAGAGGGAACACAAGCAGGGGGATTGGGAGAGGGAGAAGCAGGCTCCCCACTGAGCAGGGAGCGTGATAAGACGCTGCATCCCAGGACCCTGGGGTCATGACCTGGGCCGAAGGTAGACGCCCAACAACTGAGCCACCGATGCAGCCCTTCCCTTGATTCTTGAAAGACAGTTTTGCTGGATCTGTAGAATTTTAAGCATTGTTTTTCTTTAAGTATGTCCTTTTTGTTTTGTTTTGTTTTGTTAACTATCTCTTTGAGCTCTATCATTGTTGTTAAGAATTTAGTTGCTAGTAACTGTTATTGCCTTAAAGATGGTATTTCTTTTTCTTTATTTTTTTTTAAGATTTTATTTATTTATTTACTTATTAGAGAGAGAGAGAGACAGAGAGACAGAGAGCTCAGACAGAGTGGTAGGCAGAGGGAGAAGCAGCCTCCCTGCCGAGCAAGGAGCCCAATGTGGGACTCGATCCCAGGACGCTGGGATCATGACCTAAGCCGAAGGCAGCTGCTTAACCAACTGAGCCACCCAGGTGTCCCTCTTTTTCTTTTTAAAAAGATTTTATTTATTTGACAGAGATCACAAGTAGGCAGAGAGGCAGGCAGAGAGAGAGGGGGAAGCAGGCTCCCTGCTGAGCAGAGAGCCCGATATGGGGCTCCATCCCAGGACCGTAGGATCATGACCTGAGCTGAAGGCAGAGGCTTTTAACCCACTGAGCCACCGTGGCACCAAAGATGGTATTTCTTACATTATTTCTTTAGTAATTTCTTCTTTCCATCTTCATTTCTTTATTTCTCCCCATTTATTTTTCCTGCTAGAGTTGACTGATCATGTAAATTTTTTTTTTTTTTTAAGATTTATTTGTTCATTCCAGGGAGAGAGAGAGAGAGAGAGAGTGAGAGCTAGAGCACATGAGTGGGAGGGGTAAGGGGAGAGAGAGGGAGAGAGAATCTCAAGCAGACTCTGCACTGAGCACAGAGCCTGACGTGGGGCTCTGTCTCACAACCCTGAGATCATGACCTGAGCTTAAACCAGGAGTTGGATGCTTGAACCAACTGCTACCTAGGTGCCCCAATCGTGTAATTTTTTTTTTTAAAGATTTTATTTATTTATTTGACAGAGATCACAAGTAGGCAGAGAGGCAGGCAGAGAGAGAAGCAGGCAGAGCAGAGAGCCCGACGCGGGGCTCAATCCCAGGACCCTGGGATCATGACCTGAGCCGAAGGCAGAGGCTTTAACCCACTGAGCCACCCAGGTGCCCCCCCAATCATGTAATTTTTAAAGCCTTTTTCCTCACATCATATTTTCGTTTGTTCTTTTTCTTGGAGAGGGTTTAAACTTTGTCTTCCAACTCTTTAATGTTTTATCTGTGTGTGCAGGGTTAACATGACTGGCTGGAGAAAGTTATCCTTAAAAAGGTTTCCTTGCAAGGATGACCTTTGGCTGGTGTCTAGGAACTTGAAGTTTGGAAGAGTTCCATCATTCCTTGATGAATGAATGGCTCCTTGTCTATTCTGTGTACCTAAACTATGCCAAGATGATTTATGCTGAATATCTGCTTTCCATATGGTTGTCTGGAATGTCTGTATATGTTAGGCAGAGGGTGCCCCCATTATAAAGCCTGATCATCAAGTTTCTAGTGAACTTACCTGGTAGACAGTATTTCACATTTGCTGTCACACATTGTTGCTGAAGGAATTTAGTATGGCCTGACACCATTGAGAGAGGCTCTTGGAAGCTGGTGTCTGGTTTCCTCTGACCTTGCTTCTTTTCCTTTCACTGATTCTGCTTTTTATCCTCTTACTCCAGTAAGTCATAGCTCTGAATGTGACTATATGTTGAGTCCCATGAGTCTTTCTAGCAAACCACTGAACTTGGAAGTGCTGTTGAGGACTTGTGACACAATCATATTTAACTTCGTAAATGTTCTTTATTCTCACTTGGTCTCTATTCCTTTCTAAAATAGCATCCTTTAAAATCTTTCCTAATGTCTTTTAGGATGTTAATAATTAACTGTGTGTGGGGGGGAACGTTTCTTCTCATTACTGCATTGTCTTTATTCTCAATATTAATTTGTTTATAGTTTACTTGTTTCCTTTTCTTTTTTTTTTTTTAAGATTTTATTTATTTATTTGACAGAAAGATCACAAGCAGGCAGAGAGGCAGGCAGAGAGAGAGAAGGAAGCAGGCTTCCAGCTGAGCAGAGAGCCCGATGCGGGGCTTGATCCCAGGACCTGGGATCATGACCTGAGCCGAAGGCAGAGGCTTTAACCCACTGAGCCACCCAGGCGCCCCATGTTTCCTTTTCTTTTGTGTTAGCAGGCCTTCTATCTGGTGAGTCTAGGCTCTCTGTTCTCATTTTAAACATTTACTCTTAAATGTGAGAAAATTGGAAGCTCATGAGCATGGGCTTTATTGTGAGGGTGGGTTGATGGTGAGCTAGTTTTATTGTTGGAAGCTCTCCAAATGCAGGTGTTTTCTTGGGGCATTCAGTTTCTCCAGGAAGATACTGCCCAGTTACTTACCTGGGATGATACATGTCTGGTTCCAGGTTTCTGAGAGGGAAGGAAGAGACTGGTGGTTTATGATATGGAGATTTTCACTCATTTAGGAAGTAACAGAATTACTGTGGGAGTAGTATTTTATGGTTCAGGTTTGTAAAACATAAAGGAAATGGTTGATTGTGTTTTTTTCCCCTCTGAACATCGCCAAACTATAGGAAAGACCATTCATTGTTCATGGACCATAGTTTAAGGCACACTGCCATTAGATAATAAAGAAGTTGCTGTTACTAGTTCATTCTTTTATTTAGCAAACATTTATTAATTGCCTTTTAAAATTCCTAACCCTGAGGGATAAAACAGTTTACAAGAAGGATTCCTTCTTTACTCCTGTTGAACTTGCATTCTTGCATGAGGATGAATATTAAGGACATCTGGTTATTTAATTACAGGTGCTTTAAGAACCATATAGGAGAGGTCAAGGAGGCTCACAGAGCATGTATGGGAGACCTCTGAGGTTCAGGGATGGCATCTCTGGAACTATAAATTAGGAAAGGGGTAGGAGAATGAGAGGAGAGTGGCAGAAAATGAGACTAAGAGATTAATCAGGATACCGGTAACTATGAGATTAAATGAGGTGTATAGAGTGTTTAGTGCCTGGTATTTTTGCTCAATAAGTGTTACTTTTTTTATAGGAATATTATTGTATTGGATGATCAACTAGAAGACCTCTAGCATTTAACTTATAAAGATAGAAGTTTTGTGTCAACAGTATGGTAAAACAACATATCCATAGAATCACTTATTACTAAAAAAAAAAAATTCTCATAGAAATTTTGGTGTTTGAAAAGTATTGCTAGGCCAGAGATAATGCTTACCTTCTTCAGTTTTTTTCTCTAACACACCACATAGTCTTTGATGCATAGGAAGTACTCAGTCTCTTTTCAAAATTATCTGAAATAGGTTCTAGAAATTCTGGGTAACCTAGAGGCTGGAAATGATATATTGACTTCAGGTACAAGAAATATTCTACTTTTTTTTTTTTCCTTACTAAGGAGTTTGGTGGAATTTTAAGTGGCCTTTTGATTAGAATGTAAATATTATCCTTGTCATATGCCTTTTCTGTGGCCAGCAAGGATCTGTGAGTATAAAGTCTTAGTTTTTCTTCTCTAGCTGGTGGCGGGAGTCTGTGATTGGTGCTCTCTAGCCCTCCAGCACTTAAACCCACAGTGCATTAGTTATCTGTTGCTGTGAAACAAATTACCTCAAAATTTAGCAGCTTAAAACCACAGATATTTATTATCACACAGTTCTTTGGGTCAGTAATGGGAAGGTGGCTTAGCTGTGTGCTTCTGGTTCGTGGTCTTTCTTGAGGCTGCAGTCAAGCTGTTGCCTGGGGTTGGAAGCATCCAAAAGCTTGACTGGGGGGAGGACGCACATCAGAAGAAGCTCACTTGCTTGACTCTTGGCTCAAGGCCTTAATTCCTTGCCACGAGGGCCTTGCCATAGGTGGCCTGAGTGTCCTCACGACATTCTGTCTTGGCTTCCTCTAGGGCAAGTGGGGTGTGTGTGTGTGTGTATGTGAGAGAGAGAGACAGAGACAGAGAAAATGAGAACACAAGCGAGTCCAGGATGAAATCCTTTGTCTTTCATAACCTGATTTTGGTAGAGACATATTATTATTTCTGCCACATTCTAGTAGTTAGGATGACCAGTCCTCGTGGGGAGCCGTAATATCAGAAGGTATGGGTCATTGGGAGCCATCTTGGAGACTGACTGCTCCACACTTTATCAGTGGTATCAACAACTTCTTGCTTAAAATAGTACTTGATTAAATTTGTAATGTTGTTTCTGTTGGAAATTGACATATCCCACATTTCTGAGCTTGTTAGATTGGCATTTTTTATTGTCTTTTTTCCTTGTCTTATCTACTTTCCCTTCGTTGTCCTTTTTCTATTTCCCAGATTTATTAAAAAAAATAAGAGCTCAGGGTTTTCATGAGATAGTACTTTCAACCTAACAGAAAACAGGGTTAGATACTTACATATTGTAGATCCTGTTAGATTATAAATCTCAGTCTTTTGTGATAATATGTATGATATTACTATATTTATTGTGATACCACTATGGTTTTAAGTCTTCAAGGAAAAGTGAATAAAGTAAATAAAAGTGTAATTTGTAAGTATATTTGATTTTACTTATATGTGGTTGTCATTAGTTAGGTGTTACATTAAAGAATAAATGATTGCTGGTTTTTAGCATTTAAGGATAGAGAACATTAAAAAAAAAAAAAAGGATAGAGAACATAGATAGACCTTGTCCATAAACTAAAAACTAGGAGACTTTTGTTTGAATTTGGGAACAAAATTATTTTGTAGTTTTTGGAGCGACTTTTCCTTCTTGAATCCCGAGTTTGAGCATCATATTTTGGAAAGCTGAAATATCACTGACAACCCCCAACCAATGAATGGGTTATATGCTGATACTTACTTCACTTTGTAAGTTTGTTTAGAACTTGGGTAATTTTTCTCCTTACGGAATTGCTGCTGTAAATAGTTCTAGGTTTTCTTCCTGCCTTCTATGCAAAACCTGTTTAATAAATGTTGATTGAATTAGAAATGAACCAGAATTTTTATTTATTTTTTATTTTATTTATTTATTTAACGGGTGGGGGGGATCACAAGTAGGCAAAGAGGAAGGCGGAGGTGAGGGAGAAGCAGGCTCCCCGCTGAGCACAGAGCCTGATGAGGGCTCGATCCCAGTTCCCTGGGATCATGACCTGAGCCGAAGGCAGAGGCCTAACCCAAGCGCCCCTCAACCAGAGTTTTTAAATATTTCTTTAAATCTTGAAGAAACCACAAACTTTAAGAAAAGCTGCAGTAAAGCACAAAGAATGTTTTTCCTGAACCATTTGAGTGTAAAGTTGCTGATATGATGCCTTGTTACCTCTGAATACTTCACTGTCTTTCCTGCAAATTAAAATGTTTTCATTACCTACAATTACACCTATCAAAATCAGGAAATTAACATTGATATTTATTACTACCATCTCATTTTCAGCCCCCGTTCAATTTTCACAAGTTGTCCCAAGGATGCCCTTTATATCAAAAGGATCCAGTCCAGAATCACATTATGTTTTTCAGGTCTCTTATCACTTTTATTCTGCAACAATATGTATTTCTTTGACTTTAATAACCCTGGCACTTGATTTTTTTTTTTTTTTTAAGATTTTATTTGACAGAGATCACAAGTAGGCAGAGGCAGGCAGAGAGGGGGAAGCAGGCTCCCTGCTAAGCAGAGAGCCCGATGCGGGGCTCGATCCCTAGACCCTGGGATCATGACCTGAGCCCAAGGCAGAAGCTTAACCCACTGAGCCACCCAGGCACCCCCCCCCCCTTTTAAAGTAATCTCTGTGCTCAGTGTGGGGCTCGAACTCATGATCCCAAGATTAAGAGTTACATACTCAGGAGATGAGCCAGCCAGGTGCCCCAGTAACCCTAACAGTTTTGAAGACTATATCATCTGTTTTGTAGATTTGTAGATTATTCCTCAGTTTGGGTTTGTTTAACATGTCCTCCTGTGATTACATTTATGTTGCGTATATTTGATAGGAATATTTCAGATGCAATGTATGTTCTTATTATATCCTATCAGATGGCGCAATTTAGATTGTTTCATTACCAGTGATGCTAATTTTGATTACTTGATTAAGATGATGAACCAGGCTTCTCCATTGTTAGGTTACTTTTTTTCCTTTATAAACACACACATTGTATGGGGGTGCTTAGAGGCTATGTAAGTATCCCATTCTGCATCAAGCTTTCAGTTTATTCAGGTATTCCTATGAGTACAGACTAATTGTTTCTCTTATTCAGTGGATGATAACCTACTTTATCATTATTTGTTTTCATGCTCAAATTGTTCCATAATTTGGCTGGTGAGAACTCCTTCAGTCTAGCCTCTGTGTCCTTTTGACATAGCTTCATTATTCTTTGAGCATGTCTTTTCTTTCTGGTATAACAGAATGTTCCAGGCTTCTCAGAACTTTCCTTGTGTTTCAGGACTGGAATCAGCTATTTCTCTGAGGAGCCCTGGTTCTTTTTAAAGGAGAGTGGTGTTTAGAAACCAAGATCTGATGGCTAGGTGTACTCATTACTGTGAAGTTGTCATTGTTTCTGAGTTTTCTCAATGGAGTGAACTGTGGAACAGAATTATGTGTTCCTATCCATCTCTCTGTATGTGTACAATATTTTGACTAATATTTATTTCTGTATCTCTCTATATTGAAAATTGTGTTCACACAACCTCTAATTTTTGTTTAACACCATAGGGTTCTTTATACTTTTTTCCCTTTCTTTATTTGTAACTTCTTGGACAGAAAGAAACCTGGCTCTCATTTATTCTTAATGTTTACTTATTTGATCAATCCCCTTTTATGTAACTGGATGTAACTGATCTTGCATGACTGTCATTCGCCACTACCACTTCCTAAGTGCAACAGGTGCCCTCCTTATTCTGCTTTCTGTGACACCCTTTGTTATCCCTTAAATACCACCCCCACCCTGTGTGGATTCCCTTCTGCCTTGCAGAGGCTCATATTCTCTACCCTCTGCTGCTTCCTGGTGTGGACATCTTTCTCACCCTGCTCGGACTCTGTGCTAGAACATCCCCCTTACCATCATGCAGAAGCCCAGGATAGCCCAACACCCTTTACTGGGCCCCATTGTCTGGCTTTGACATCCAGTTCTGGACTATCCTCATTATGGACACCCTCCTTATCCTATTTGGACTCTGACACCCTATATGGTCTACTCTCCTAAATGTCTACCCTTCTCACCATGCTTGGATTAAAATATCCTGTGCCTGGCTACCCTCTCCATGGAGTCTTTTCTTTACCTTATTCTGGTTCTGACACTCTTTGTTGGGCTGCTTTTCACATCTGTACAGCCTTTTCACCTTGCTCATGCTGCCTTTCCTCCACACGAATGCCTTATTCGCTCTGCTCTGACTCCTATGTCCCTTTCTGCCCCAGCACACACAGATGTCTACCTTGCTCTGCCTCTCCTGATGGCTTTTGCACTGAATTACTATACTGAAGGGAAGAGAGAGGAGGAGAAGGTGAAGAGCCAGCATTTTTTTTTTTTTAAGATTTTATTTATATATTTGACAGACAGAGAGGCATGCAGAGAGAGAGAGAAAAGCAGGCTCCCTGCTCTGCAGAGAGCCCGATGTGGGACTTGATCCCAGGACTCTGAGATCGTGACCTGAGCCAAAGGCAGAGGCTTTAACACACTGAGCCACCCAGGCGCCCAAGCCAGCATTATTTATGGTAACAATGTGATCCAAATTTATGTTTGACAGGAACAAGTCTTCCCCTATTGTGGTAGTAGATATCTGGACACTCTGGAAAGGGCCTTTGGGGATCTGCTTTTGGAGCTTCATGAGTGGTTGGGACTATTGGTATAAATAGGTTCTTTATTTGTGAATCAGGGACTTCTGTATATGGAAAAACTTGGGTAATCTGTAAGTTCAGCATAGTAGGAGGGGAAGAAATTAAAAGCAAGGAGTGTTTAGGGGAGGGTGATGTTGGAATTCACTTCTTGGGAAAACTAGTTTGGGTCCATGCTAATCTCCTTGCCCGCAGTCTTTATAGCATCCATATTGAAAACAGTAGCAACAGTTGATTATTTATTCATCTGCTTTATGAGCTTGGTTTTTACCTGTCAGAATGTTATCACAGTATTTCCCTAACTTTAATCCTCATGTACTGTCATTTAAGCCACATACTATATCATTTACCTTACTTTACAACTTTAAGTTGGCTTACCTTTTTCACTTAGCCTTGTCAAGGTATAATATCTTTGTAATCATCAGTTTGATAATTACAGCCTGTTAAAATGAATGTAATACTTAACATTTTTAAAGTTCATTAGGTGCCATATAAAGTATATTATATACCAGTGGTGTGGCGATTACTTCAGGAAATATGTCAGTAAAACCAGTATACAAGTTTATACATTTTTTTGATTTATGTTTGTTACTTGGTATCTAGAGCTTATGGGTCTTTTTATTCCTAATATTTTTTCTTGTTCTTTGCACAGTGTGATGTTTTTCTTTGTATTTTTTCTCTCATTTAGGTGAAAACTTATTATCAAGTGAATTTTTTAAATTAACGTATAATGTATTATTTGTTTCCGGGGCACAGGTCTGTGATTCATCAGTCTTAACACAATTCACAGCACTCACCATAGCACATAGCACACAACCCCTCTCCAGTTCCATCTCCCAGCACCCCAATCCTCCCAACCACCTCTCCTCCAGCAGCCCTCAGTTTGTTTCCTGAGATTAAGAGTCTCTTATGGTTTGTCTCCCTCTCTAGTTTCATCTTGTTTCATTTTTCCCTCTCTTCCCCTATGATCCTCTGTCTTGTTTCTCAAATTCCTCATATCAGTGAGATCAGATGATAATTGTCTTTCTCTGATTGACTTATTTTGGAAAACTTATATTAAGTGAATTTTAACATCATCCCTACCCCCATCATGGTGTGAGGGGCCTTTTAGAAACTGGTTTAAATGTACACAGAGGCAAAAATTCTAGCCTGTGACCTTTTGAAGAATTTTTCTGAGTGCTGCTAGAAACAAATTATCCATTGTTCATAGTGCTTTGCTTAGTGTTATGCCTTTTCTTGCTAAATCTTATTTGTTGAAATCTTGTATCTTAAGTTGCTAACAGTTTGTTAATACAGATCATTATTAAAAGGTGATTCTTTTTCATGTAGTTTAGACCCTTTAAATTTCTGCCGTAATATCTATCCAAAGATTTATTTAAGGTAACATGAAGTGTTTAAAAAATAGTTTTAACTTACTTTTGCCCATTGGGAAAGCAATATGTGCCAATTGAAAATAAGAGAAACTAGTAAAAGTAAAAGAAAAGGAAAAAAATCCTCTCATTCTTACCTCTGAAGTGTAATCACTTTATTTTTTTTTTATTACTATGTTCAAATTTTTGTTTTTGTTTTTATTTAAATACTTACCCTAGGTGTAGTCATTTTCTTATTATGTGTTCTAGTAGTACTTAATGTTATTTTGGAAAAATGTAGAGTCCCCAAAATGGTTTGATTTTCTTTTACACTTCTAAAATTATTAATGAAAAGAACATATTTTCATATAGTTATCGATCACTCATCTTCTGTAAATTACTTCCTATTTCTTCGACAGTTTCTCCATGGAATAGTCTTATTAGTATATATGATAACGTTTTACATTAGTTATGTAAACTTTTTGGGCCCTCGTTGCACATTCTTTTACTTTCTGTTTGTTACTTGTGTTTTTCTTTGTCATTAGTGTCTTCTTCTTTTTCTTTTTTTTAAAGATTTTATTTATTTATTTGAGAGACAGAGATCACAAGTAGGGAGAGAGGCAGGCAGAGAGAGAGGAGGAAGCAGGCTCCTTGCCGAGCAGAGAGCCCGATGGGGGGCTTGATCCCAGGATCTTGGGATCATGACCTGAGCTGAAGACAGAGGCTTAACCCACTGAGCCACCCAGGCGCCCCTAGTGTCTTCTTTTTAATGCAGCATTTAAACATTTTTATGTAGGCAAATATATTAGTATTTTTTGGATTTTGTCTTGCTTAGAAAAATTTCCCCAGTATTATACAATTATCTTCAGTATTTTTCCTTATAGTTTTATGGCTTTCTTTTCTTTACCAGAGGTTCTTAATCATATATGTACATATACACACTTTTATTTATTTATTTAAAAGATTTATTTATTTACTTATTTGAGAGAGAGAGCATGAGCAAGGGGAGGGGCAGAGAAAGAGAGAATCTTAAGCAGACTTTGCAATGAGCACGAAGCCCAGTGCTGGATTTGATCCCAGGACCCTGAGATAATGACCTGAGCCCAAACCGAGTCAGACACTCAGCTGACTGAGCCATCCATGTGCCCCAATTAAAATTTAGTATGAGTTACTTTTTTTTCAGATGGATCCTTAAGTTGGTAATGATTTACTGATGAACTCATTCTTTTACCACTGATTTGAAGTATTATCTTTATCATATTAAATTCCTATGTACATTCTAGTATCTGTTCTATGACTATAATTAGTATGTACTTTTTTGTCATTATAGTGAGTTTATTCTTTTTCAAAGATTTTATTTATTTATTTGACAGAGAGAGACAGCGAGAAAGGGAACACCAGCAGGGCGAGTGGGAGAGAGAGAAGCAGACTCCCCACCCAGTGGGGAGCTTAACCTGGGGCTCCAGCCTAGGACCGTGGGATCATGACCTGAGCCAAAGGCAGACTCTTAATGACTGAGCCACCCAGGTGCCTCTTGTTCTTGTTTCTCAAAACTTTCTTTGATAGTCTCACAAATTTATTCCTTCAGATGGACTTCAGAATAAGCTTGTCATTTTATCTTATTTATTTTTAAAGATTTTATTTATTTATGGGAGAGAGAGCACGAGCAGGGGGAGAGGCAGAGGGAGAGAGAAAGAGGGATAAGCAGACTCCCCGCTGAGCAGGGAGCCTTGCATGGGGCTCGATTCCAGGACCCTGGGATCATGACCTGAGCTGAAGGCAGATGCTTAACCAACTGAGCCACTAAGCTTGCCATTTTAAATAAGCATCCCCATCTTCCAAATCTATTATAGCATCAGCTCACTATTTCTCTTCTACCTTACTAGCCTAATTTAAACTACCATCTTCTCTTGCCTACATTGTCTTCTAACATACAGCATAAGAAATGTCTTTAAAAAAAAAAAAAAACATAAACAGATTATGTTACTCCCTTGTTTACATCGCTTCAGTATCTTCTTCCCCTCTCTTCTTGTTATCTATTACTGCATAACAAGCTATACCGGAGCTTTGCAGCTTAAAACAGTCTGTTTATTTTGCTCACAATTTTGCTAGTCAGGAATCCGTGACAGGTTCAGCTGTTTTCCACATGGTGTTGGCTGGGGTGGCTGGAGCTGGAGCATCCTTTCCAGTATGACCTCTTCAGTCACATGGCTGGCACCCCAGGGCTTCTTGGCTTCTCTCTCCACATGGCATCTCATTCTTCAGAATCTCTCCATGTGGCTTGTGCTTCTCACAGCATGGTGGTCTCAGAGTAATTACTTTTTATATGGCAGCTGCCTTCCGGGGGGAGGGAAAGAAAAATGGTGAGACCAATTAAGGGCTATGCCTGGAACTGGCACAGTGTCCTTTCTGCCATATTTTATTGGTCAGAACCGTTATGAGACCTGCCTAGATGAAAAGAAATGGAAAAATAGATTCCACTTTCTGATGTGGGAGTGGCAAAGTCCTATTGCATTTGGGATGAGAGATACTGTGACCATATGTGGAAAATATAAAATGCCACATTATCAAACTCAGATTCAGAGTTCTTAAAATGGCCCATAAGGCTTTCCATGATCTGAACCCCTCCTGCTTCTCTCTTTGACCTCATCCCCTACATTTTATCTTTTATTTTCTTTGGTTTAGCCACAATGGACTCTTTGCTAGGCTTTGAACTTTTCATGTTTATTCCAGTGTCAGATCCGTTTTACCTGCCATTACTGCTTTGAATGCTGTTCTTCAGATCTTTGCATGGGTCTTCCCATTCTTCCTTTATTTAGGTCTCTGCTCAGAGTGTCACATTGCCAGAGAGCTTTCCCTGACCACTTTATCTGTTAAAATCTTGGTCCTTTACTTCCTCTTAATTTTTCTTCTACATAGATTTTAGTGCTGTTTTTGGGAGCTTGGGGGCCTGAATGTATTTTCTGGCTGCCTGCTGTGTGTTTCTGAACAAGTTGAAAATAAGAGGATAAAGATAGAGGCCGAAAATATAAATATTAAAATAGGTAAATAGAAATATTCATAAAAATTTATAATATAGACATATATAAATATTTATATTGAAAGAATTAACACAAACATATAACAACACATATGTGTGCATATATTTATATATTTTACATGTATGAAATATTTTATTAATGATTTATTTTATATTTTATATTTATAAATACATATATATTTTTTTTCCTGATCATTGTGAAGTTGGAGACCCAAATGGGCTTAGTAACTAAATCTAAATCTCAGAATTGGGTAGACCTACCCACCCAGTTGGTGTTGGTCACTCTCTTCTGCAGGGCTAGGTTCCTGATCAACTCTTGGCATGTTGACTGACACAGATAAAAATTCTTGAACTCTGTGGCATGCCTATTCCCATGTAAGGAAGGGTAGAGCTGAGTTGGCATGCCTAGTTATTTTCATTTTTATCAATCTGACTAAAGGGGGATGAAAGGAAGAGAATAAAGGAGGTATCAAAGGGACGCCTGGGTGGCTCAGTTGGTTAAGCGGCTGCCTTCGGCTCAGGTCATGATCCCAGCGTCCTGGGATCGAGTCCCACATCGGGCTCCTTGCTCAGCAGTGAGCCTGCTTCTCCCTCTGCCTCTGCCTGCCACTCTGTCTGCCTGTGCTCGCTCCTGCACTCTCTCTCTATCTGACAAATTAAAAAAAAAAAAAGGAAGTATCAAAGATGACTGTCAGATCTCAGATACGAGAAACTGGGTGTATTGTGGTGCTGTTCTTAGGATAGGAAACATGATAGGAAGATTATAAATTAAATTTTAGAAACACTGAGTTTGAAGTGCCTACAAGATACCTGTATGGAGATACCAAATAGCATTTGAATAACACATTTGAAGATACAGATTTGGTAATTGTATTAGTTTTCTGTTTCATGTAACAGACTACCACAAACATACTGGCTTAAAACAATAAAAGATTATTATCTCACAGTTTCTGTGGGTCAGGAATCTGGGCATTGGTTAGCTGAGTTCTCTGCTCAGTTCTCACCAAGCTGAAATGAAGATGTTGGTCAGGGCTGCAATTTCATCTGAGGCTTGGGGTCCTCTTCCAAGGGCACTGTTTGTTGGTGGAAAATTAGGTCCTTGTAGTTGGGAGACTGAGGCCCTCAGCTCCTAGAGGCTGCTTTCTGTTTCTTGCCATGTGGCCATTTCACCCACAGCATGTTGTTTGCTTCTTCAAGGACAACAAAAAGCATTTTTGCTGCTTCAGGTCTCTTTTATGCTCACCCGTTTAGGACAGGCTCATCCAGGATAATCTGCCTTTTGATCATCTTCGAGTCAACTGGTTAGGTATTCTATTTGTATCTGCAAAGTGTCTTTTGCCATAAAATGTAAAAATCATGAGAGGGACATAGCATTATATTTGAAAGTCCTTCTCTGTCAAAGGGGAGGATTCTACAGTGTATGTATAGTCTGGGGCTGTTTTAGCCATCAGCACTCATCAGAGTTGTTTGTCATCAGCAGGATAGTCAGTGAATACGTAAGATTGCCCAAGAGGAGCTACCTTTATTCAGGGAGAAGAGAAGAGAGATTAGAGGGTATTTTCAGAATTAGTGGTACCTAGAGGTTACATTTATTCATCTTTTTGTTCAACACCTACATTGCTATCTGGCACATGGTAAATATTCAGTAAGTGTTTTGTCAGAATCCTTTGATCTCAGATTTTAAGAAATTAATGTATAATGTATACAGTAGCATTCTCCCTTTTAAGAGTGCACTCAGGTTGTTTTTATTGTGGTAAAATATACATAATAGAAAGTTTATCATCTTAACCATTTTAAAAAACTTTTCTATTTTTAAAGATTTTTATTTATTTGAGAGAGAGAGAGCAAGAGAACACATGAGCAGTGGGGAGAGGAGAAGCAGGCTTCCCACCGAGCAGGGAGCCTGACGTGGGGCTCGATCTCAGAACCCTGGGATCGCGACCTGAGCTGAAGGCAGGTGCTTAATTGACTGAGCCACTCAGGTGTCCCTATCTTCTTAACCATTTTTAAGCATACTCTTCAGTGGTATTAAATACGTTAACATTGCTGTGCAATCATTACTCCATCCGTCCCCATAATTCTTTGTCTTGTAAAACTGAAACTCTGTACATATTAAAAAATAATTTCCCATTCTCCACCTTCTCTAGCTCTGGCAACCACCATTATGCATTCTTTTGATTTTGAGTAAGTAATTCATGTAGGTGGCATCATATAGTGTTTGTCTTTTTGTGACTGGCTTATTCAGCATAATGTCGTCAAGGTATATCCATGTTATGGCATATTGCAGAATAATCTCCCCTTACCCCCTTATCCTTTGTAGGCATATGCCACATTTTGCTTATCCATTTATCTGTTGATGGGCACTGGGTTGCTTCCATGTTTTAGTTATTATCAGTGCTGCTATGAATGTGGTTGTACAAATGCCTTTGAACCCTGCTTTCAATTTTTTTGTATATATACCCAGAAGTGGAATTGCTGGATCATGTGGTGATTCTGTTCTAAATGTTTCAGAGGTACTTCTGTAGTGTTGGCTGTCCCATTTTTACATTCTTTTTAAAAAATTAGTTTGTGTTAGAAAGAGCACATGCATGCAAGAGTAGGAAGAGGGGAGAGGGAGAAGCAGACTCCCTGCTGAGCAGGGAGCCTGATGTGGGGCTCCATCCCAGGACCCTGAGATCATGACCTGAGCCAAAGGCAGATGCTTGACGACTGAGCCACCTAGGCGCCCCCTCCCCCCATTTTTACGTTCTTACCAACAGTGCACAAGGGTTCCATTTTTCTACATCCTTACCAGCACCTCTTGGTTTTCTGTTTTTTTTATAATAATCATACAAATGGTTGTGTTTGGTGTATCTCATTGTAGTTTTGATTTGCATTTCCTTAATGTTTAGTGATGTTGAACATCTTTTCATGTGTTTATTAGCCATTGATATACATCATCTTTGGAGAAATGACTATTCAAGTTCTATGCCCATTTTTGAATTGTTTTTTTTTTGTTGTTATTTAGTTTTAGGAGTTCTCTATATATTCTAGATATTAATCTCTTACCAGATACAGGATTTGCAAATATTTTTTCCCATTCTGTGGGTTACCTTTTACTCTGTGGATAGTGTCTTCTGATGCACAAAATTTTAAAATGTTGTTGTAGTCCAGTTTGTTTATTTTTTCTTTTGTTACCTGTATCTTTGGTATCATATCTGATAAATCATTAGCAAATGCAATGTGATGTGTTTTTTTTTTCTTTTAAAGATTTTATTTATTTGATAGAGAGAAATCACAATTAGGCAGAGAGGCAGGCAGAGACAGAGGGGGAAGCAGGCTCCCCGCTGAGCAGAGAGCCTGATTCGGGGCTGGATCCCAGGACCCTGAGATCATGACCTGAGCCGAAGGCAGAGGCTTAACCCACTGAGCCAACCAGGTGCCCCTGTGATGAAGTTTTTGCCCTGTGTTCTCTTTGAACGATTTTTTTTTTTAAAGTAGGCTCTACACCTAGTGCGGAACCCAATGCAGGGCCTGAACTCAACCCTGGGATCAAGACCTGACCTGAGATCAAGAGTCAGATGCTCAATCGAATGAGCCACCCAGGTGCTCCTCTTCGAAGGGTTTTATTGCTTTAGGTGTTTCATCTAGTCCTTGATCCATTTTGAGTTAGTTTTGGTATATGGTGTCCAACTTTGGTAAAGGTCCAACTTCATTCCTTTGCATGTGGTTACCCAGTTTTCCCAATGCCATTTGTTTGAAAAGACTGTCGTTGGGGCACCTAGGTGGCTTAGTTGGTTGGGCTTCTGCCTTTGGCTCGGGTCATAGTTTGGGTCCTGGGATCAGGCCCCATGTTGGGCTTCCTGCTTGGCGAGTAATCTGTTTCTCCCCCTGCCCCTCTCCTCTGCTTGTGATCTCTCATGCTCTCTCTCTCTCTCTCAAATAAATAAAATAAAAAAATACTGTACTTTCCTCATTGAGTGGTCTTGGCACCCTTGTCAAAAATTATTTGACCATGTATGTGAGGGCATTAAGACAGACATACAGACCAAAGGAATAGAATAGACCAATTCCACTGGTCTGTATATCTGTCTTAATGCCAGTACCACAGTGTTTTGATTACTGTAACTTTGTAGTACGTTTTCAAATCAGGAAGTGTGTGTCTTCCAACTTTGTTCATCTTTTTCAAGATTCATCTTTTCAAGATTTCAGTTAATCACAGTCTTTTGAGATTCCATATGAATTTAGGGTGGGTGGGTTCTTTTATTTCTCCAAATATGTCATTGGGATTTTGATAGGGACTGCATTGAATCCATAGGTCACTTTGGAGTAGTATTGACATTTTAAGAATATTAAGTCTTCTAATCCATGGACGTAGGATATATTTCCATTTATTTATATTGTCTTTTGTTTCTTTGAGCAGTGTTTTGTAGTTTTTGGTATACAAGTTTCATGTCCTCGGTTAAATTGATTGTTAAGTGTTTTATTCTTTCTGATGCTGTTATAAGTGGAATTGTTTTCCTAATTTCCTTTTTAGATTGTTCATTATTAGTGTCTAAAATGAAACTGGGGATGCCTGGGTGGCTTAGTTGGTTAAGCAACTGCCTTAGGCTCAGGTCATAATCCTGGAGTCCTGGGATCAGTCCTGCATTGGGCTCCCTGCTCAGCAGGGAGTCTGCTTCTCCCTCTGACTTCCTCCCTCTCATGCTCCCTCTCTCATTCTCTCTCTCTCTCTCAAATAAATAAAATCCTTAAAAAAAACCTAAAGACAAATAAAAGGCAACTGATTTTTGTGTGTTGGCTTTTTTTATCCTGCTATTATGATGATTTCCTTTATCAGTTTTCACAGCTGTTTTTTAGTGGAATCTTTAGAGTTTTCTACATATAAGATCATGTCATCTTAGAACAGATAATTTTACTTTACAATTTGAATGCCTTTTATTGTTTTCTTGACTATTGCTCTGGCTGGAACTTTGAGTACTGTTTTGAATACAAGTGGTGAAAATGGGCGTCCTGTCTTGTTCCTGTTCTAGGGAAAAAAAGCTTTCAGTCATTTCCCATTGAGTATGATGCTTACTATGGGTTTTTCATATATGGATTTTACTATGCTGAGGTAGCTTCCTTCTATTCCTTTTCTTTGTTGAGTGTTTTTATCATGAGATAGTGTTTGAATTTTGTCACATGCTTTTTCTGCATCAGTTGAGATAAACCTGTGGTCTTTTCCCTTCATTTTGTTGATGTAGCAGATTGCATTGATTTTTCTTATGTTGAACCATTCTTGCATTTTAAGGATAAATACCATTTAGTCTTGGTGTATGATTCTTTTACTATGTTGCAGAATTTTGGTACATTTTGTTGCAGATTTTTGCATCAGTATTTATAATAATCAGTCTGTAATATTCTAGTATCTTTGGCTTTGGTGTCAGGGTTATGCTGGCCTCAGAAATAAGTTAGGAAGCATTTTCTTCTCTTCAGTTTTTTTGGAAAAGTTTAGGGATTAGGATCAGTTCTTCATTAAATGTTTGGTAGAATTCACTGGTGAAATGATTAGGTTCAGGGCTTTGTTGAGAGAGTTTTGGTCACTGATTCAGTTTGCCTCCAAGTCTATTCAGATTTTCTATTTCTTTGTGATTTAGCCTTGGTAGGTTTTGTGTTTCTAGGAATTTATCAATTTCATTTAGGTTTATTCAGGTTTTTTTTTTTTTTTTTTGGCATACAGTTGTTCATAGCACTGTTTAAAATCTTTTTTTAGTTCTATAGAACTACATTCTATAGAATGTATCTACTTTTTGATTTTAGTTTTTTTTTAATTACTCATTTTTAGAGAGAGAGTGAAAGCACAAGCAGGGGGAGGGGCAGAGAGCAAAGGAGAGAAGCAGACTGCCCACTGAGTGCAGAGCCCAACACAGGGTTCATTCTCACAACCCTGAGCTCATGACCTGAGCCAAAATCAGGAGTTGGATGCTCAACCACCTAAGCCACCCGGGTGCAACTAACCTGAGTCATCTTCTTTTTTTTCTTAGTTCATTTAGCCAAAGGTTTGTCAGTTGTGTTGATATTTTTGAAGGACCAACTTTTGGTTTCATTGATTTTCCCCTATTTTGCTATTCTTATTTTGTTTATCTCTGCTCTCATATTGTTACCTTTCCTCCAGATTTGGATTTCACTTGTTCTTTTTCTTCTAGTTCTTTATGTTAAGTTAGATTGTTGATTTGGAATCTTCCTTGTTTTTTAATGTTAAGTGTTTATAGCTATAAATCTCTCCCTCAACACTGCTTTCACTGTATCCCATAAGTTTTGGCATATTGTATGTACTTTGATTTATTGGTATTTTCTGCTTTCTCTTGTGATTTCTTCTAGAAACAGTGGTTGTTTAAAAGTATATTGTTTAAAATAATCCAGTTAAAATGGGCAGAAGACATGAACAGACATTTTTCTAAAGAAGATCTATAGGTGGCCTACAGACACATGAAAAGATGTTCAACATTACTCACCATCAGGGAAATGAAAATTAAAGCCACAATGAGGTATCACCTGACACCTGTGAAAATCGCTAAAATCAACAACACAAGAAGTAATAAGTAATGGTGAGGATGTGGAGAGAAAGGAATCCTCCTGCACTGTTGGTGTGAATGCAAACTGGTATAGCCACAATGGAAAACAATATGGAGGTTTCTGAAAAAGTTGAAAATAGAATTACCGTGTGATCCAATAATTCCACTCCTGGATATTTACACAAAGAAAACAAACACTAATTTGGAAAGATATTATGTGCCCTGTCTTTATTGCAGCATTATTTATACTAGTCAAGATATGAAAACAACCTAAGTGTCCATTGATAGATGAATGGAAAAAGAAGTGCTACACACACACACACACACACACACCCCCTACACACCCACTCTGTGGATATACTCAGCCATAAAAAGAATGAAATCTTGCCATTTGCAACAACATGGGTGGAGCTGGAGGGTATAGTGTTGAGTGAAATAAGTTGGTCAGAGAAAGACAAATACCATATGAGTTCACTAATGTGTGGAATTTAAAAAACAAAACGAGTGAGCAAAGAAAAAAAATGACAAACCAAAAAACAGACTTTTAAATATAGAGAACAAACTGATGGTCACCAGAGGGGAGGTGGAGGGTTGAGTGAAATAGGTGAAGATTAAGAGCACTTATCATGATGAGCACTGAATAATGTATAGAATTGTTGAATCACTGTATGGGATACCTGAAACTAATATAACACAATGTTAATTATACTGGAATTTAAAAAAGGATATTGTTTAAAAAAAAAAGGCTATTGTTTAATTTCCACAATTTTGTGAATTTTCAAGTTTTAGTTTTGTTACTACTTTCCACCTTCATTCCATTGTGGTCAGAGAAGATATGTTGTATGATATCTATCTTTTAAAAACTATTGGTATGTAATTTTTTGATCTCCTTGTGGTCATCCTGGGAAATGTCCCACATGTACTTGAGAAGAATGTGTATTCTTTGGTAGGACGTTCTGTGATATTCATTGGGCCTAGTTGGCTTATTGTAGTTTAAGTAGTCTATTTTTTTTCCTTTTTTTTTTTCTTTTTGAGATTTTATTTACTGGGGAGAGAGAGAGCACAAGCAATGGGGAAGGGCAGAGGGAGAGGGAGAAGCTAAGCAGGAAGTCTGACTTGGGGCTCAATCCCAGGACCCTGCGGCCATGACCTGAGCCAAAGGCAGACACCCAACTGACTGAACCACAGGTCAGGTGTCCCTAAGTCTGTTTTCTCCATTATTTTGAGTGGGGTACTGAAGTCTCCAACTACTATTGTAGAAGTAATTTACTCTTTAATTCTGTCAGTTTTTCCTTTATATTTTGATGCTCTAAATGTAACTAAATATAACTTTTTATTTTTTGGGTAGCTTTGTGGTTTTATTAACAAATATTACGTTCACATACATTTCTATTCATTTTCTTGGCTGTGCAGCCTGGCATTGGGATTGGTGACTCTGATGGCCAGCTTGGCTGCTTTTTCCATAGTGGCTCTGCAGTTCTGGGAGGAGACTTTGTGAGCAATCTCTGCATAGTAGGATTTGTTGCAAATCAGCAGCATTTCAGGCTCTTTGACGTTGTGAACTAGGAAATTCTGAAGCCATTGGACAGCATGTGCTTTGTTTTCTTAGTGCTCCCATAATCAATGTTGGACATCAAGATCAAGATTCTGTGCACCCTAGTCTGTGCAATAGGGTGCACAGAAGGCTCTGTGCACCCTATTGTCAATGCCTGGTTTTCGCCAGTTGTGCTTCATTTTGACATATCGGTCTGACTGCTGCTGGATGAGCTTCTTGGTCCTCTTTTTAACGATCTTGGGCTTCACCAGTGGTCTGAGGGCGGCCATGATGCCTAGGAGGAGACGGCTGCCACCTCTGCAGACAGTGCAGAGAAGAGAGGGGAGGGTCCTCATAACTTGTTTTGATTTAAAGTTTGTTTTGTCTGATGATTTGTATAGCTACCCCCACTCTCTTTGGTTACTATTTGCATGAAGTATCTTTTTCCACCCTTTCACTTTCAACCTGTTTGTGTCTTTAGATCTCAAGTGCGTCTCCTATGGGCAGCGTGTGGTTGGGTCATGTGTTTTTATTTATTCTGCCAATGTCTGTTTTCTAATTGGAGAGTTTAATCCTTTCACATTTAAGATAGTTACTGATAAGAATTTACTGCTATCATTGTGCTTTTGGTTCCCCTATGCCCTATAGCTTTTTTTTGGTCTCATTTTCTGCATTACTGTCTTCATTTGTATTTATTTTTTGCAGTGAAATGTTTAAATTCTTTTCTCATGTCCTTTTTGCGTATTCTACAGCTATTTTGTTTGTGGTTACCATGGCGATTACATTTAACATCCTAATGTTACAACACTCTCTTTTGAATTTATACCAACTTAATTCTGAGTTTTGACATTTAAATGGCATGTATTCATGTAACCATCAACATGGTCAAGATATAAGAAGTTTCAACACTCAGAAAATTCTCTCTTACCCCTTTGGCTAGTAGAGGATGTGGTGGCAAATCCTGAGAAGAACATCTCTTGTCTTTCAGGGGAGAAGCCTTTGAATTGTCTTCAAACAGGTTTGGGGGTGCCACCGCTTAGTTAGCAGTAATGGGCCACTATGATAGACAGGATTTAGGGGAACCTGGAAATAGGAGATTTTGGGGCCCACAGACCACTTATTTCCATTATATTTGTCTTACTCTTTCCCCTCAGGGCTCTGGTCTTGGCATTAGCAGACTTGCCTTGTAGGGAATTTAACCTTTGAAGCCCAGCAACTCTGATAATTAAGTGTTGGTTCTGGTCCGTGGGTTTCTCTGTCCTCCTTTTACAAGAGAGGAGACCGTCTTTATAGGCTTCCAGAGAGAACTTTGGCTTTCATACTTAGCTTCTATTGGCTGTGTTATCTTTTTTCCAGAGAGCAGAGATTTTAGTAATACTCTTTCAGTTTCATTGCTTTTGTAGTTACTATTTTTCCTCCATTGCCAGCTTTAAAACCCCTTCTTAGCATCTGCAGCCAGCTGCCCTGGAAGCCTAGGGCAGGATGTTCATTAAGGTGTTCCTTTGGGATCAACACCTGGGAGGAGGAGGATTGGGCAGATGCTGAATTCATGGTGCAGTGCAGGTCCAGTGTTAGGTTTGGCCAACCCCTTTTAGGAGCTCTCGTGCCAGAATTGGCCATTCTGAGTTGCCCAGAATTAGGCATAGGTGTGTAGGCCTTTATATTGCGGTATCAGTTGGTCATTGGGTGTGGGCTGCCCAGGAAGGCCTTGACCTTGGTTAGGGTCATTCTCTGCAGGTAAGGCAATCCCTGAAGGACTGACTGAATACTTCTAGCAGTTAAGGCAACAGGTCCTTCCATGAAGGGGAGCTGGGCAGTGCCAGTGTTTAATTCCTCTGTGTCCACTAAAGGTGCTTATCTTTATTACTACTTTGCTTCTCCTTGATTTGGGTTTCATTTGTTGCAAAATTTTAGTTTTTTAGTATCACTATGAACTCATGGAGTTGAATACATATATTTACAAACTTTCTGTCAACTTAAACACATAGAAGGATGCACAAATATATGTAAATATACAGCTTAATAAATGTTGACAGAGTAAACACACCAATGCAACCATACGGTGCTAGCAGTCCTTCCTCCTACATTTCCTTCTAGTCATTACCTGTTCTTTCCAAGGGTCTTTACTATCCTGATTTGAATTTCTCATGTCTTTGAAATTTATGTAGCATAATCGTACAGTAAGTGATATTTTGTTCCGACTTATCACTCATATTGTGAGATTAAGCTTAGAGTTGTAAGCCATTTATTTTTATAACTATATAGTTTTTCTTTGAATATATTGCTTTTTAAAAACATTTCTGCTATTGATAGACTATTGGAGTGTTTTCATTTTATTAACACGCTGTTATAAAAATGTTATAAACATTTTTGCACGTATATTTCGGTGGATATGGGTATATACCTAGTGAAATCGCTGAGAATGTATATATATTGTTTTAGTGATAATGTTAGACATTTTTCAAAATAATTACTGATTTACATTCCTACTAGTAATGTTTAAGAATTGTAGTTGCTTGGGCACCTGACTGGCTCAGTCAGAAGAGCTGGCAATTCTTGATCTCAGGGTTCTGGGTTTGAGCTGCACGTTGGGTGTAGAGATTATTTAAATAAATAAATAAACTTAAAAAAAAAAAAAAGTTCCAGTTGCTGCAGCTCTCCCCTGTTTCTGTGGGATGTAGTCCTCTGGAGCTTATAGTTAAAAATGGGGTTTATTTACTAGGTTCCCTCCACTGGCAGGTACTGAACTCAAATCATTTTGTCTTCCTGAGGCTGTGAGACTTTGAAATTCTGCTTTTTCAGAAGTTTTGGCTTAGCTCTTAAGCCTTTTCCACTAGTTATGCATTTTAGGCCCCCTCATGTCTGCAGTTTTGTCACTTCAGCCCTCAGTGTCAACCCTTATCTCTGATGGTTTCTCTTTCCCTCAACAGGACCTGCTTGAAACATGACTTTTGGGCACACTTTCATTTTCTGTTGCAATGTTATTCTGTCTCTCTTTTTTTTTTTTCCTCATGGTAGCTTCACATGTGATTTGACCACATTCTTTGCTATTGCTCTTTTTTTTTTTTTTTTGGTGGGGGGAGGGGCAAAGAGGGAGAGAGAAAATCTGAAGCTGACTCCAAGCCCAGAATGGAGCCGGACATGTGGGGTCAGTTCCACGACCCTGAGATTATGACCTGAACTGAAATCAAGAGTCAGTCACTTAATTGAGTGAACCACCCAGGTGCCCCTGCTGTTGCTGATTTCAATTTGAAATTAGTTTTCCTGAATTGGTGGAAGGGAAATGTGAGCCAGGGTAGCTTTTTCTCTTCATGGATCTAGAGCTCTTCTATTTCATGAAATTGAACAAACCCATCACCTCATCCTTTCTGAGCTCCTTTAGCTTTCTTCCTCTTTACCACCTTTATCTGGACCTTGTTCCTTTGCCCTCGTTGTCCCTGTTGTCAGTTTGGAGTGAATCTCATCACTTTCTTCTCAATATAGGCTTCATCTTAAAGGGTTGTTCTTCAGCTGGTTAGTTTAGAACTGTGCTGCCCAATGGTGTCCAATAGCTACTTAAAGTTAAATGTAAGTAAATTAAATAGAAGTTAACATTTTTTTTTTTTAAGATTTTATTTATTTATTTGACACAGAGAGAGATCACAGGTAGACAGAGAGGCAGCAGAGAGAGAGGAGGAAGCAGGCTTCCCACTGAGCAGAGAGCCCGATGCGGGACTCATCCCAGGACCCTGAGATCATGACCTGAGCCGAAGGCAGCGGTTTAACCCACTGAGCCACCCAGGCGCCCAGAAGTTAACATTTGATTCCTCATTTACGTTAGCCGTGTAACAAGTGCTTAATAGCCACATGTGGCTATGGCTACTGTATTGAGCATTGTTGATATAGTATATCACTGTGGAAAATTCTGTTAGATAGTGATGGTTTGTTTAAAAAGTGTGCTCTCTTCTCAGGCCATTATGGTAGACCTTTTGTACTCATGTGCAAATTGCAATATCCAAAAAAAACAAACCCCTGTGCTTCAGCTAATGTTCTTCATTTTTTTGGATCAGCTAATGTTTTTAAGATGGCCTGTTGTACTTTTGATTGAGAATGGAACAGAATTTTGGGATTTTTCTCAGATCCATCAGACCTTCTACTTCCCTCTGGTTTCTTTTGCAGAAGTGCTTATACCCACCAGTTTTATAGCTCGAAGTGGTTTGTTCCTATTTGCTTGTATTTTGGGCTTTGTGGGGTGCATTGTCCCCTCTTTGACTGAATTCACCTATTCAAATACTAATTGCATCTGGAAGCACCCTCAGAAACACACCCAGAAATAATGTTTAGCCAAACACCTGTACATCCTATGATCTAGTCAAGTTAACACATAAAATTAGCCATTACAAAGGGAGCTGGGGAGATTGACAAGCTACATTGCACCACTGCCTTCTAAAACTCTCCTTTCTTACACCTTTCAGATTTTTTTCCCTCTGTAACCTTTAAAACTATCATGTAATTCTGTACCTCCTGTTAAGCCCTAAAAATGCTTCCCCTCTTTTATTCAGCATTTATTATCTATTATTGACTATTATGATCTATTATTAACTAACTAGACAAACTTGGGCATGCTACTTGGTCTCGTTCCACCTTTAGTTGCACCATTTTAAAAATGAAAATGCTGAGGGTGCCTGGGTGGCTCAGTCAGTTGAGCATCTGCCTTTGGCTCAGGTCCTGGGATCAAGCCCCACATCGGGCTCCCCGCTCAGTGACATCTCCCTCTGCTCCTCCCCCAGCTCTTATTCTCTCTCTCTCTTTCTCTTTCACTTGCTTTCTCTAAGTAAATAAATACAGTATTTAAAAAAAATGAAAATGCTGGACTTAGGTTTGTTTTTTTTCCACAGAGGAACCTCATAAGTCTTCTCTCTTAGCATTAGCAGGATCTAATACTTAAACAGTAGATACATTCATAATGCTTTCAATACAAAATGCTACTTTTGAACGGAGTAGAGATGAACTTTTTGGCAGTGTGACTTAACTCATTCTCAGATAAATGTAAATGTGATCCCCTTAAAAGATTGTCTTTTTTCCATGAAACTTACCTGTCTGTTGTTCTGTTCCTCCCTTAACTGGGTACCTGAGGGTGGTCATCTTAGCTGAGTTAGTCTTAATGTGTTTGTTCTAGGTTATACACCTTACTCTCATTTCTGAAAAGTACACAGTTATTTGCCATTATTTATTAGAGGTCTGGGGCATAGATGTTCTTGGTCTGTTCTTTTAATGCTGGAGTTCAATATATAAGGGAAAAGATTGTATGCATTTTATTGCAGGCATTCTCTGAAATAATTTTTAGCTACAAGGAAATAGCTCTATTTCTGTGAGTCATCACCTCTTATGTAATACTGGGTAAAGTTTTAATTTTGTAGGTAGGTAGAGGTTTAAAACGACTTCTAGAAAGAAAGCTGCAAAAATTGAAATTTCAAGAGTTTTAGATTTGCTATAAATGCTAATTTCTATTGAAAATTGGAGCTTCAGATACAAACATAGGTCACCGTGGTGGATAAAAATTTTCCTAATATCTCATGAGTTTCAATGAGAAATAGTTCTTTTTAGTCGTTTTCATGTTTAAGCTAACATTTTCTTTTTCCCTTAGCTTCCAATAAAAACAGGACAGCAGAACACGCATACCAAAGTCAGTACTGAACACAACAAGGAATGTCTTATTAATATTTCCAAATACAAGTTTTCTTTGGTTATCAGCGGCCTCACCACTATCTTAAAGAATGTTAACAATATGGTGAGTATGGGGTCATTGTTTTGTGGGGGAATTTGCTTTGGTTTCTTTCTGATTTAAAGACTTACAGCTGCATATTTTGAAGTATGGAAAGTCCTTTTCTGTGGACTCTGGATGTAGACACTCATTGTATTTTGTGAATAAGCACAGGTAACCTTTAACTTTCATTTTTGTTTTTGATTTTTTTGTCTTAGATACTTCTCTTATTTGCGATCCTATCTTTTCTTTTTATTTTTTTTGGAATTAGGATTTCATACAGACTTCAGGTCATATATAAATTGGTAACATAGTAGTCTATTAAAATCTTTTCTTTTGCTGCTGCTTTGAATATTTACTTATTAGATTGTCCTAGTCCTAAGCAGACAATAAATAAAATATGACCTTGTAGTTTTAAAATGTGAGATTGCTTTTACGAAGATACTGTTCTATTTTCTTCCTCCTGTAACCTATGACAGATTCTGTAGTAGGTAGAGATCCCATTGTTGAAATGATATTCCTCAAATAGCAATTTCAGCAAGTAATTCCATAGTCAAAAGCTCGCAGTTGCCTTTTTTCCTGTTTACATTTACATTCCTGTTCCTATTTACAATCCCTAGACTTTAGGTTATTCTAGCTGTTCTTTCTCTGAACCTTTGAACATTTCATTTATCCCCACTCTCTCAGGGGATTCCTTCCTCTGTTGGTCCCTATCTAAAATCTCCTTCATACTCAATTCAAAACAGCTGATCTGGATATTTCTTGATTAATTCCAAACTGCTTTTTCTGTCTTTAGCACTTCTAACCACAGTTTATATTATTTGTATTAAGCTATGAGACTGATGTCTGGTTGTACATTGTGCGAATCAGTCTTATTTTTACAGTCACATCTTTAGTGTGTTTTCTTTTTAAACACTTAGGCAGTGCCCCTAACTTAGAAAATTGATAAACTGGAGGGGTGGGCAATCATTTGCCATGCAAAGAAGTTTTTCTTTATAGAAAAAAATTAAGATTTTTCTGAAAAAAGCAGGACCTCTTATGAATATATAAAGTGCTTTACAGAAATACATGTTAGATTTTGTGATGCTCTTTTGTTGCACAGTGTGTGGGGCATGGTGATAGGATTTTGCTTATATAAATATGTGGCTGTGTTCCCAGTTAGGTGAAAGTATTTTAATATTGGAACCTTCTTTTCAAAACAAAAACAAAAGCAGTATTGTGATATCGGCATTCATTTAGGCTTATTGAGTAAACCTAATTGTGGAAACCATAGTTCCTTGTTGGTGAATAGCATAGTATTAAATTTAAGGATAGCAAATGCCTTAAATTCACTGTAATTGGTGTTACAGTATTTTGTTGCTGTAAGAATTGAGACTTTGATTATTTTATGGCATTGAAGTGTGGTTAAATGTTCAATGCAAGATTCTGGTTAAGACCTGTATGTATATCTAAATCCTATATATGTATATTTTTTTCTTTCAAGTTTTTTTTAAATTTTTTTTTTTTTTAAGATTTTTTATTTATTTATTTGACAGAGATCACAAGTAGGTGGAGAGGCAGGGAGAGAGAGAGAGGAGGAAGCAGGCTCCTTGCCGAGCAGAGAGCCCGATGCGGGGCTCGATCCCAGGACCCTGGGATCATGACCTGAGCCGAAGGCAGCTGCTTTAACCCACTGAGCCACCCAGGCGCCCCATTTTTTTTTTAAATTTTTAATTTTTTATTAACATATAATGTATTATTAGCCCCAGGGGTACAGGTCTGTGAATCGCCAGGTTTACACTTCACAGTACTCACCATAGCACATACCCTCCCCAATGTCCATAACCCAACCACCCTCTCCTACCCCTTTACCCCCAGCAACCTTCAGTTTGTTTTGTGAGATTAAGATTCTCGTATGGTTTGTATCCCTCCTGATCCTGTCTTGTTTCATTTTTTAAATCCTATATATTTTTAAAGTATAAACCAAAGTTACTTTCTTTTACTTTATAAGGCTAATGATAGACTATAATAAATGCCAAAATTTTTGTTTGCCTAGGGATTTACTTCATGTGAGCATTAAGATATAATCAGAAATAACAGATTTAAATACAGTTTAATCTGGGAGATAAAATGGAAGACTTGATTTTTTTTTTTCCTAATCTGTAGTCCCTGACTTTTTAGATGTGTGCTGATTCAGTAGAGAGTAATAGCCAACCTTTACTGTTCTGAATATCTTTTCTTTTAGAGAATATTTGGAGAAGCTGCTGAAAAAAATTTATATCTCTCTCAGTTGATTATATTGGATACACTGGAAAAATGTCTTGCTGGGGTAAGTAAATCTAAAATAGGCAGATTTTGTGAATTCAGTTTTGAGAATGATCTGATGTACCAAAGTATAGATGTGGATAAGAAAAGTTATATGGACTTTTTTGGTCTAAGACATATGAATATAAATTCTGTTAACAGAGCTAACAGTGTATATAGTTTTCAAGAGAATTATTTTCTCATCTTCTGTAAATTAAATAAATACCAAGTTTACTTATAAAGTGTTAAGCTTGAGCCACATATGTTTCTAAACAACCTGTCTCAGGTTGTTCAGAAAAGATTTTATGAAAAAAAGCCACTATTTGATTTAATTAATTTTTCCAGAGAAATTAGGCCTGTAGCATTGCTTAGCTGTGAAAAAATGTGATGTGAAAAAATGTGACCAGGAGTAATAGTAATCTTCCACTGCCCCTCCCTGCCCCATTTCAATTTTTTTTTTTAAGATTTTATTTGATAGACAACGAGAGAGGAAATACAAGCAGGGGAGTGGAGAGGGAGAAGCTGGCTTCCCGCTGAGCAGGGAGCCTGATGTGGAGCCTGATGTGGGGCTTGATCCCAGGACACTGGAATCATGACCTAACCTGAAGGCAGATGCTTAACATCTGAGCCACTCAGGTGCCCCCCCATTTCAATATTTTACGTGATTTTAATATTTTACTTTTCAAATCTGTGTAAAAGTGGACTTTAAAAAATTACAACTATTACCAAGAGATCCTACCTTAAGAACACTTGTTATGTGTAAATTATGAATATATAAAATAGTTATGTAGAGGAGTAGTTGAATACAAAACAGTTCTTTCTTAGGGTTCCTCTAAATAGTTATCTCAGTATGTTTCAACCATGACTTAGAATTTTTTTCGAGAATATTTTTGTTGCATAAAGTAAGGTGTTTCTATACTTCAGTAACCTTAACTCTTACTGGAACATGGTAGTTGTTTATGTAAATATATAAATTTTATTGCCTTAATTTTAAAGATCTGTCTGTTCATTGTAAGAGTTAATTATGGTCCCTCTTCCTTGACATATCTTTTGCTTTTATTCAGAATTGCATCTCTCTTCAGCAAGTTAGAGTTGTTTTCTATAATCAGCCTAGATGGGCGGGACTTGGATGTGAGGACTGATTTTGTGGTTGGGAAGAGAAGGAATGGTCAATAGTGTTTGAGGAAGGGGAAAAATAATTACATGCACTCAGTTATTTATCCTAGGGGAAGAGACGTCTTTAAGACTATAGGACACAAAACCTAAACATAATGTTTTAAACTCTTTTATATTGGCCCTTGACCATATTCCCAAATTGTTAGACAGTTTTTATAAGTTTTCTACTTAAATTGAGGGTGAACTAGTTCTGTTTGTAGTTTGGTGCTTTCTATTGATTTGTGATATGCTGTTGTTCATTTGTAAAGTGGAGTGAAAAAACAAAAGTGCTGTTAAATAAGATGATGTAATTGGGAAGGTGAATGGTTTTTAAACATCTTGAGTGGTCTTGTTGCTTTGATTATAAATATCAGTACATTAGCCATATCCATGTTCGAATGGGGTCGGGTGGTCTATTGCCTCTGTCAGTCCTGCAGCTTTTCTCTATTAACATTTGTAATTGAGAGGTAATGGTAAATGTATTTTGGAGAATGATTACTGGTATTATTGGCCCCTGTTTTATTGATACTCTTTAGAGATAGCCTAATTGAAACTCTAATAAGTAGGCATAGTATAACTTACATAATGCATAAAATAAGCTATCTTCCTCTGCTCTATTGAAAATGTATGGATTTCTTTCACTGAATTTATAATTAAAAATAATTCATGTTATCAAATAATTTTGTTTTCTTAGATTGCCTTCAGTGTTATTATGGTTGTCTGTTGATTTTCATTTTTAGATTGAAGTTCAGTGAGGTGTAGTTCAAGAAGTGAGCCTGCAAGTACGTGTTTGTCATATAAATAGTTGAAATAGCTAAATGAAATGATCAAATATTTACCAGTATCATATTATGAGCAAAATTTTGTAGAATTTGAGCGATCTTTGTTCCTGCATATATGACCATTATTCAAAAGATTGAATACTTCTGTAATTTTTACTTGCTTATTAATTGGAGTTTCAGCATTTCTATTGTTAGCCTATAAGATACAGGCATTGCCACTTGAATTTCGGAGGTTTTGTGATATCTGTTTATTTGCTGTCTGTCTGTTCCAGTGTATTTACATCTATAAGCACTTGGATTGCAATTACAGAATCAAGGATAGCACATAATTATACAAAATATTATTCTTTGCTTGGTATTACTGAAATTGTATGAATTGTCATTCATACATGATTATTATTAGGCTTAGGTGACATATTGATGTGGAACGGTGGATCTGCAGGATAGCTTATCCATTGGTTATTTTGTTAATTGTAGGGAAAAGATTTATTTTATAAAGTAGAGAGCTTAATATTTTTTTTTTTTTAAAGATTTTATTTATTTATTTGTCAGAGAGAGGGAGAGAGAGCCAGCAAGCACAGGCAGACAGAGAGGCAGGCAGAGGCAGAGGGAGAAGCAGGCTCCCTGCCGAGCAAGGAGCCCGATGTGGGACTCGATCCCAGGATGCTGGGATCATGACCTGAGCTAAAGGCAGCCACTTAACCAACTGAGCCACCCAGGCGTCCCTAGAGAGCTTAATATTAACAGTAAGGTTGTCAAGCTTGTGTGTCATTAACATTGGGACCACCTGGCATTATGGACTCCTGTATGAATTTTACTGAACTGCCTGAAGTGTTTAACCTGAATTTAATCAGACCATTAGATTTAGGTTCCAGCTATTGAAAATACAGTAACTACAAGTTAAGTCTCACACTACTAAGAAATAGTTGTGATCAACAATATGGAACATTTTGTAAGGCCCATTTTCTTAAAGTCAAAATAAAATGATGTATATGGAACGTTGGGGTGGCAGCCATTTTAGAATAAAGAGAATAAAGGAATCATGCTGTAATCATCTGAACCTTTTTTGAATCCTGATTGAATTAAAGAGAAGTTTTTTTTTTTTTTAAATATTTTATTTATTCATTTGACAGAGAGAGAGATCACAAGTAGGCAGAGAGGCAGGCAGAGACAGAGAGAGGGGGAAGCAGGCTCCCTGCCAAGCAGAGAGCCCAATGTGGGGCTCGATCCCAGGACCTTGGGATCATGAGCCGAGCCTAAGGCAGAGGCCTTAAACCACTGAGCCACCCAGGTGCCCCGAGAAGTTTTGAGGTCACCTGGGTGGCTCAGTCAGTCAAGCGTCTGTCTGCCTTCAGCTCAGGTCATTGTCCCAGAGTCCTGGGACTGAGCCCCATGCTGTGGGGTTCACTCTTCAGCAGGGAGCCTGCTTCTCCTTCTCCTGCCTCACGCTCGGTCACTAGCTCTGTCTCTCACGAATAAATAAATAAAATATTAAAAAAAAGTTACGAAAGACATTTTGGGGGCAGTTGGCAAAATTTGAATATAGAATGGGTATTAGCTGAAGTAAGGGGAATTTTTTTGTCGTTCTTTGATGTGGTGATTGTATTGAAGTTATATTTGAGAATGTCCTTATTTTTATTTTCTAAAGATTTCATTTTATTTTATTAAAAGATTTATTTATTTATTTGACAGAGAGAGAGAGAGTGAAATCACAAATAGGCAGAGAGGCAGGCAGAGAGAGAGGGGAAAGCAGGCTCCCTGCTGAGCAGAAAGCCTGATGTAGGGCTCCATCCCAGGACCCTGAGATCATGACCTGAGCCGAAGGCAGAGGCTTAACCCACTGAGCTACATTTATTTTATTTTTTGAGTGTCTTTATTTTTATTTATTTATTTTAATAAATAAATTTTAATTTATTTATTTTAAGATTTTATTTATTTATTTGACAGAGAGAGTGAGAAAGGGAACACAAACAGGGGGAATGGGAGAGGGAGAAGCAGGCTTCCCGCCAAGCAGGGAACCCGATGTGGGGCTCTATCCCAGGACCCTGGGATCAGGACCTGAGTGGAAGGCAGACGCTTAATGACTGAGCCACCCAGGCGCCCCTGAATGTCCTTATTTTTAAGAGATGCTAAAATACCTGTGGATGAAATATTATGATGTTTGTAACTTACTTTGAAATGGCTCAAGCAAAGCAAAACTACTTTTAATAAGTAAATTGTACACCAAGGAATTTATTTGGGTATGAGACAGATGACACAGTGCACCACAAATAAATGAATATAAGTAACGTTTATTTGGCACTCATAATAAACTTGGAATTCCTAGGAGTGGGAAAGCTTCTATAAGGATTTGATGAACAGGGAACAAACAGGGGTGGTGGTCGTGGTGGGAGGCGGATTCTAGGGAGAATGGATGGGGGGCTGGACTTTTATTGTGAAAAGAGGTGAAAGATGGAAAAAAACAATCAAAGATGGAACTATCCTGTTTATTAGACTGAGTATAGGTACAGTGAACATGGTGAAAAATTAACAGTTTTTGAGTGTAGGTGATGACTATATGGGCGTTCATTATTCTATTTCAAGTCTTATGTCTGTTGAGAAATTTCTTTTTTCTTTTTTTTTAAAGATTTTACTTACTTATTTGACACACAGAGATCATAAGTAGGCAGAGAGAGAGGAAGGGAAGCAGGCTCCCTGCCAAGCAGAGAGCCCGATTCAGGGCTCGATCCCAAGACTGAGATCATGACCTGAGCCAAAGGCAGAGGCTCAACCCGCTGAGCCACCCAGGCACCCCATGTTTGAAAAATTTCATACAGAAAATCTTTACATGTGGATTTAACAAAGTTTTAGAATTATGTGATTATTTCTATTGCAGCAACCAAAGGACACAATGAGATTAGATGAAACAATGCTGGTCAAACAGTTGTTGCCAGAAATCTGCCATTTTCTTCATACCTGTCGCGAAGGAAACCAACATGCCGCTGAACTTCGGAATTCTGCCTCTGGGGTTTTATTTTCTCTCAGCTGCAACAACTTTAATGCAGTGTTTAGTCGCATTTCTACGAGGTTAGTATGTAAACTACATAGAACTGTTGTGAAGTAATATAATTTTAAAAGTCTTTCTTTTGTCTGCATAAAAATAAAAAGTTGACAGAAATGAATTTGACTTGGGCTTTTGTATAAATTTTATACATTGATTTCTTTGACATTTTAATCATGTAGTATTGTGATATTGGTGTGTACAATTAAGTGTGAGTAGTTATAAAGTTGAAAGTCCAAATAATAGGAAAATCTGTTGTTCATGATCAGGTTTTTATTTTTAACACGAGGTATGAGTTTTTGGTTGGGTTTTTTAATATTATTCTTTTAAATGGAATTAGCTAATCAGAATAACTGAGAAGGGTAGTCTGATTTCTAATGATCTCACAGCTCTGCTCTTAATCACAAGATCCTAAGTTACCAAGCAAAATCAAAACCTAACAATAGGGAAGCATAAGGAAGTGAGTAATTGCAGAGTAGTCTTCCCCAGAAAGTAGACTGTATTTGAAGTGTATGAATTCTAAAAGCTCCCATATTTTGAGTATTTACAGCATATGTTGTACTATTTTATCTTCATAGTATCTTTGAAATGTAAGTGATACTTCCCCAGTTTTTAGGTAAACAAACTAATACCCAAAGAAGTTATTAAAGCGCTTTGTCGAATAATGGAGGCCCCAAATTTTAAAGTCAGACTGGTTTCGGGACACCTGGGTGGCTCAGTTGGTTGAGCGACTGCCTCCGGCTCGGGTCATGGTGGCGGCGTCCTGGGTTTGAGTCCCACATTGGGCTCCTTGCTCGGCGGGGAGCCTGCTTTCCCTCTGCCTCTGCCTGCCACTCTGTCTGCCTGTGCTCACTCTCTCTGACCAAAAAAAAAAAAAAAAAAAAAAGTCAGACTGGTTTCAGAGTCTATTAAATTCATTATATCAGGCTGCTACTTCTATACTTCCATTTTAACCATATTTTATGAAATATATATTTTAATATTTTTACTGTTGTGCTTCAAGATTATATGATAAATATGATTTAAGCTTTTATTGATGATTAAAAGTCATGTGATCATCAGTTGTGATATGCTATGGATGGGAAAAATTTATGTGTAGATAGTGCCATATGGAATAATAACTGATGGTGTAGCAAGTGACTCTGGAACTTGCTTTTATGCAAATGATTTGCCTGTCTCATCCAAGTAGAATCAAATGGGTCTTAATTATGACCAAGTAGGAAGTATAATTTGAGTCACTTAGTGATTTAGTGAATCTAAGACTAATATAGAATGTGGAAAAACAGCCCTCTTTATTGATACATCCTTCATCTTTTGACATGTCTGTGTTGTGTGAACCGTGGACTTCTATTAGTCAGCTTTGTTCATTCTTCTGTTGTTGGAAAAACAGGTATGAGTGGAATATGCATCATAGTTTGAGAGTTTGTGCTGTAGTATTTTGGTGACTTGGCTAGCTTCAAAATTCTCCTGTCTTTTTAATAAAAAATGGTATTTCTATAGTCTTGATGCTAGGTAACAGTATTCTTCAATTCCTGATCAGACCTGGTACAATGAAAATTGAATTTTGTTTAGTGGTATGATATGATTGATGTTGTTAGGTAATGTTTATACAATAGAACAATGTCTTCATGAAATCTTTTGAGTGATAACATTTTATATTCTGAGTAATATTAAATTAGTTGAAGTAGCAAGGTAACCGGCATCTAGGGAATAGGAGGTGTGAAAATTACAAAAGAAAAAACAATTTGTTTAAGTGACTATTACACCAGCTTTTTATTTGAAATAATTTTACATTGAAGGTAACAATTCTCAAAATAATAGAATATTTTTTAGTCTATCCAAACATAAGTTGCTCTATAAAATACAGCAAATGTGCCATCTTTTAAAAACTCTAGAAATTTTGCAGCACCAAAGGTTTCATTTTATAGGATTTTGCAGCATCAATGCATGTAAATATAGGCAACTTTTGTGTATATACTGAACTTTACTGTTTCCAGAAGATAAGTTAAATGTCTCCAGAATAAGCTAGTTTCTGTAGCTTCCAGTGGACAGACTGCTCAGAAATTGGATCTCTGAAGTACATGTTTTAGACAACTGCATTTCATGTAGCTTGTGCCAGAAGAAGGAGCTGAGCTGATCTTGTTAGAGGACCACTCACCTAAAAGACCATTATGATGGCTTAATTTAGATGTGGATATAGCCTTCATAGCATTAGGTGACTTAAAATATGCAAGTGACTAGAATGGCAGTTCTTTCTTTCTTTCTTTTTAAAAAAGATTTAGTTGAGCCAGAGTGTGAGAGAGTAGTAAGAGCACGAGTTGGGGAGAGGAAGGGGCAGAGGCAGAGGGCAAAGGGCAAAGCAGAATCCCTGCTCAGCAGGGAGCCTGACATAAGGCTCAATCCCAGGACCCTGGGATCATGATCTGAGACAAAGGCAGATGCTTAACCGACTGAGCCACCCAGGTATCCCCAGAATGGCAGTTCTTTCTGAAGATTGATTTTGTATCTCATATATAATAAATGAACCAATATCAAGAAAATTTACTGTGTTTGACTCTGCTACCTGTCCACAAATGTTTCTCTTTTAGAATTAACATTAGCTTTTAATATTTCTTGGCCTTTGATTTTTTTTTTAAAGGAAATATGAGGTATAGATCTTAAGTATACTTCTGCTGAAGTATACCATGTTCTGCAGCTCATAGTACTTTTATGTAGAAGATGGGCTGCTCTGTTCACAGAATTACTGTACAGTTGCACTAGATCTAATCATTTTGTAGTGGGAGAGCTCTGCAGAATATCTGATTTGAGAGGCACTTGGGTGGCTCAGTTGTTAAGTGTCTGCTTTCAGCTCAGGTCTTGATCCCAGGGTCCTGGGATGGAGCCCCACATCAGTGGGAAGCCTGCTTCTCCCTTTCCCACTCCCCCTGCTGTGTTCTCTCTCTTACTGTCAAATAAATCAATAAATAAAATCTTTTATCTGATTTGATATAATACCAGAATATCTGATTTGATATAATACCAGAAGCAGAAGGCTCAGTGATTTTAAAAGTTCTATTTGATTTTTTTTTTTTTCTTTTTAGAGAAGGGGGAGGGGCTGAGGGAGAGAGAACCTTAAGCAGGCTTCATGCCCAGGGTGGCTTGGATGCTGGCTTGATTTCAGAACTCTGAGCTCATGACCTGAACCAAAATCAAAAGGGAGATGGTTAACTGACCAAGTCATCCAGGTGCCCCCAAAGTTCTATTAGATTCTTTTACAGATCTGCTGGGTTGGTTTTTTTTTTAATGGTTTCTTATTCTTCTTATAGTTTTAAATTTTTTATATGGCTCTAATCATTTAAGGCATATTTTATATTCTCTTAAGATTGTTAAATAATCTCATATACTTGTGTGTGCCAATTCTCATTCATAGTGAATGGTTTTCTCTCTTTTCTGTAAACTTTGATTGCAAATTCATCTTTAGTGCATGTCTGTATTTTCTTTGGGATCTCTTGTGGATGTGAGAGTGTCCTAGTGATGGTTTTTGTTTTGCTAAGTGCCCAGCTCTGGACTTTTTTTTTTCCTTTCTTTTCCTTTTTTTTTTTTTTTTAATTAATTTCTCATTCCCAGATTGTATGTGTAGTATAAATGTGGACCTCAGACCCTTACAGTGTAACAGCTCTGGGTGACTTTTTCTCCTACCCAAAACAGCCAGAGCAGACAGACATCTTTTGTTGGTAGATTTTTTTTTTTTTAATCTCCTCCCACTCTCCCTTCATTCCATCTCTCTCTCTGCAACTCTCATTTAAGGAATTGCATAGTTCTTGCTAGTCATGTTTTTTGCAGGGTCCCAGTTCTACTCTCTGCATTATAGGGTAGAAAGCTTTGTATTCAGTCCCATGTAGATGTTACCCACAAACCCCAGGTCAAGGAGAGATAAAAACCTGGCTCCTGTGCTTCCTTTGTTGCATGGTCAGACCATGTCTTCAAAACCTTCTCTGGTTTTTAGGTTCCTCTTCATTTCTGCACCTGGGTGGATGGGGGTGTGTGTGTTTGTCTTAGTTTCTTTCTTTTCTCTTCTTTTTTCCTTCTTTTAAGAGAGGGAGAGAGTGAGAAAGGTGGGGAGGGGCAGATGGAGAGAAAGAATCTCAAGCAGATTCCCCATTGAGTACAGAGCCCAATGCGGGGCTCAGGTTCACAACCCTGAGATCATGACCCAAGCTGAAATCAAGAGTCGGATGTTTAACCAACTGAGCCACTCAGGCACTTTTATTATTTTATTTCTATATGTTTTCAAATATCTTTTTGTTTTCAGTTTACCTGGTCTTTCTAGATGTTTTAATAAGTTTTCTAGTTCATTTGCTCCCAACGGTGCTTTGATTTCCGTCCTTCAGAAATGATGTTTAAGCCTCACAAAATACCCCCTTCCCTATGGAAATACCGGGCTGTAAAAAAGAATTAGACTTTTCTTCCATTTTTCACAAATAACTGGAAGAGTCAGCTTTTCAGAAGTTGGTGTTGCTGATTTATTAAGTTGTGTTTCCTAAGGAATCAAATTCCATATTTTCTAGGCTCTTCGCAGCAGCTGTGGAATTTTTAACATATAAGTCAGTATTGAGGACCTTGTCATTCCCAGTATGAACTGCTAAGCTTTTCTCACCCTGATGATATGAAGAGCTTTAGTGTAGGTGCTTAGAATAATATTAATGTTAGCTATACATCTGCAGGCTAAAGTTAGCGAAAAAGGAATTTGAGAAGGAAGAAATCGGATCGATATCACTTTTAGCAACTGAAGGTTTAGTATGATGATAAATGTCAGTTTTAGACTGCATTAAAGTGGCTACAATTTGAGTTAATATGAGTAAGATTTTGTAGTATTTATATTTTTTCACTGTATCTGTCTCTCTGCATTTATGAACATTAGTAATTCCATTCATCTTCTTACATTTTTGATATCTTAATTAAAATGGGTATGCCTCATTAGGAAGCACAGTTCAGTAGATTAACAGTGTCATCTTTTGACAAACTGACTTCTCACAGCAAAGGAAACAACAAAACCAAAAGACAGCAGACAGAATCTGGGAAAAGATATTTGTAAATGACATATTAGATAAAGGGCTAGTATCCAAAATCTATAAAAAACTTATCAAACTCAATACCTAAAGAACAAATAATCCATTCAAGAAATGGGCAGAAGACATAAACAGACATTTCTCCAAAGAAGACATACAGATTGCCAACAGACACATGAAAACGTGCTCAACATCACTCCGCATCAGGGAAATACAAATCAAAACCTCAATGAGATACCACCTCACACCAGTCAGAATGGCTAAAATTAACCAGTCAGGAAATGACAGATGTTGGCGAGGATGCAGAGAAAGGGGAACCCTCCTACACTGTTGGTGGGAATGCAAGCTGGTGCAGCCACTCTGGAAAACAGCATGGAGGTTCCTCAGAAAGTTGAAAATAGAGCTACCCTACCACACAGCAATTGCACTACTGGTTATTTACCCCACAGATATAAATGTAATGATCTGAAGGGACACCTGCACCCCAATGTTTATAGCAGCAATGTCCACAGTAATCACTATGGAAAGAGCCCAGAGGTCCATCAACAGATGAATGGATAAAGAAGATGTGGTGTATATATACAATGGAATACTATGTAGCCATCAAAAAAATCTTGTCATTTGCAGTAATGTGACTGGAATCAGGGGGTGTTATGCTGCAAAATAAGTCAAATCAGAGAAAGAAGGTTATCATATGATCTCCCTGATATGTGAAATTTAAGAAACAAAAGAGAAGATCATGGGGGAAGAGAGGAAAAAATAAAAAGGAAACCAGAGAGGGAGACAAACCATAAGAAACTTTTTTTAAAGAAGATTTTATTTATTTATTTGTCAGAGAGAGAGAGAGAGAGAGAGCGTATGTGCATAAGCTGGGGGAGCAGCAGGCAGAGGAAGGAGCAGGCTCCATGCTGACAAGGAGCCCAATGTAGGACTCAGTCCCAGGACCCTGAGATGATGACCTGAGCCGAAGGCAGACACTTAACAGACTGAACCATCCAGGCACCCCCAATTAGACACTCTTAGCTATAGGAAACAGGGTTGCTGGAACCAAGGGAAGTTGGGGGATGGTGTTGCTGGGTGATGGACATTAAGGAGGGCATGTGATGTAATGAGTACTGGGTATTATATAAGACTGATGAATCACTGACCTCTACCTCTGAAACCAATAATACGTTATATGTTAATTAATTGACTATAAACAAAGCAAATAAAAGAAAAGCTGACTTCTGTGGTTGTTGGTGAAAAATGGAAGAAGAATTTTATTCAGACTTAAGTGAATTTTTTTATAAGTTTAAAGAAATCTGTTTTAAGTGTTAAATTTTTCTACATCTGTGGTAGCTTCATATTTAATATAAGGGAAATTTGGAGTTTGGAAAGATTCTTGTCTTTACTAGAGTAAGTTTTGTGAGGGAGGGACATTAATCAAACAATCACATAAATACTTGTACAGATTGTGAAACTATAAGGAATAAATGCTCATTTTTTTAATACAAAATAAATGTATCCTATAAAGGTAGATAAATACTGTTTATGTTTTTTTTTTCTGTTTATGTTTTTTAAGTCTAGTTGATGTAATCAGAAATTAATAAGTTATTTTCATACAGAAACATTTCAAAAATACACAGCACAGAGACTAGTATCTCAAATACCTATGTATCTGTTTCCATAGTTCTCTGCACACTATAATTTTTTTGTTAGATAAAGATGGTTTAAATTTGATGTGTACAACATGATTTATGTATACACAGTGAAGTCTACTGGATTATTTTGGTTTCAGTTTTATCATATCCCCTGAATAGTTATGTACCTTTAAATTTTATAAGAAATATTTACTGTCTTATTTTTTATGTATATTTTTTCTTATAAACTCATCATTTGGGTGAGACGAATCTGTTCAGTTCAGAATTTTGAACTTTTCCTTAAGATAGTAAATTATTTTTGGTTTTTACTTTTCAGATTGCAGGAATTGACTGTTTGTTCAGAAGACAACGTTGATGTGCATGATATAGAATTGCTACAGTATATCAATGTGGATTGTGCAAAATTAAAACGACTCCTAAAGGGTAAGTTTAAATGTAAGATATATTTGAAAATAATCAAGGCAAGTGAAAAACTGATGTTTGAATGTATGAATTGTCCTAATTGTGTTGAAGTAAAACATCAAAGTGTATTTTATAATGAAAATGTCCTTGTGAAATGGATAATAATGCTTAATGGTTCAATAACTTTTGAGCCTTGAAAACAAAAAAATGAGTATCTTAAATCTTGGCAATGGAAGGTTTTGTTCAACTATGAGTTTTGCTTTAACAAAGAGAATATACAAGTGCTGTTACTTAATTTTTCTAGAATTTCATTTCTTCAGGATAGCTATAGGTTATAGAAGTTATCTGTTTAACTGTTATAGTGCTAAAAGCAGATAGTTTAGCAGGATATCAAAGTTCCATTGCAGAATGGAACCAGAAGTTTGTGATTTTATGACAAGAGGAGGAATGAGATGGGCATCTCATTTCTGATATTTGTGTTTTCAGGTCAGTTACTGTTCTAACTTTGCAGAATTATACAGTCTCTTACCTTTTCAGTGCTTTTTGCTTCCTTGTAGAACGTTTCAGTTGTAATCCCATCTGATGACATTACAATGCTTAATATGTGATTTTATTTATTTTTTAAAAAGTTTTTAAAGATTTATTTCAGAGATTGAGAAAGTGGGGGAGGGGCACAGCTAGAGGGAGAGAGAAACCCAAGCAGACTCCTCACTTAGCACAGAGCCTGACGTGGCCTTGCTCCCATGATCTGAGATTATGGCCCCAGCCAAAACCAAGAATGGGACACCTAACTGACTGTGCCACCCAGGCGCCCCTTAATATGTGATTTTAAACCTTTGGAAAAGGCTTTGATTTGATTATGTTGATTAAATTAAGGAATTGGGTGGTAAGCATGAAAGTGTTAATATAAATCAAATGTCAGCAAACATTATTAATAAACTGAGTATAGGGACACCTGGGTGGCGGCTCAGTTGGTTAAGCAGCTGCCTTTGGCTCAGGTCATGATCCCGGCGTCCTGGGATCGAGTCCCACATCGGGCTCCTTGCTCGGCAGGGAGCCTGCTCCTCCCTCTGCCTCTGCCTGCCTCTCTGTCTGCCTGTGCTCGCTCTAACGAATAAATTAATAAAATCTTTAAAAAAAAATATACTGAGTATAAATAACTAAATTCATTTCACTAAAATTGTTTCTTAGTATTGTGTAATACCGGTTCCTGGCTAACTTAAATGTGAAACCTTATAGTATATGATTCACACTTTTTAATTTTACTTTGTATATTGATTAAGGAATTATGAAAAATGTTTTTAGTGTCTGATCTAGAAAATTTAGTTATATTAACTTTGAAAACCTTAACAGTTCTACAATGTAATTGTCAAAATACCTTGTTTATTGTTTTGTTAACGTTTGCTTTAAACTCAGTAACTGTTTCACCAGAGATATAAAAAGGCTGTATCTAGGGGTGTCTGGGTGGCTCTGTCAGTTAAGCGTCTGCCTTCAGCTGGGGTCATGATCTCAGGGTCCTGGGATCGAGTCCGCATGTTGGGCTTCCTGCTCAGCAGGGAGTCTGCTTCTCCTTCTGCTCCCCGAGCCCCCACTCCACTCATGCTTGTGTGTTCTCTCTCTCTCTCCTATCTCTCTCTCTCTCTCTCTCTGAAGTAAATGAATAAAATCTTAAAAAAAAAAA
>RCUC01108708.1:0-22479 GCA_003697995.1 Taxidea taxus jeffersonii
AGTTCTGAGAACCACAGTACATGATTTCCTAAATATGTGGCCCTGGGGTCCAACTCTATCAATTCCAGCAGCAAAATCCACCCAAAGGGTGTTGGTAACAAAGTGGAACCCCGATCCTGCCAGATTTACCTGGAATACTGTGTGCATTTTGGCCATGCTGGAGAGATGAAGCCGGAACAGACTTAGGAAAAAGCTGGGGTGGAGAAGAAAGGAAGAGGAAATTTTGCCATATGGCAGACAGGGACTCATTTAAAACTCAGGAAGCTTCGATGGAGACAAATCAGATAAATCGAGACAAGGAGGGTCTGAGTGAAGTAACTGAAGCTAATACAATAGTCTAGCACATATGTGAATGTCTGAATTCCACTAGACTTTAAAATCTCTCTAGTAACAACTGTTTGTTCACCTTTTATTCATAGGGAGGTGTGTAATACTGGCAAACAGGAGAAGCCTGAGTTGAACTGTAGTTTATAGGTTGAATACACAGGAGTTTGTGCAATACATCAACCCTAAAAGAGCGTTGCCATTAAAAAACAAAGAAACAACCAAAAAGGCCTTTTTTTCACGACAAATAGTGATTGAGAGTTAAGAGCTGGTCCCAAAGAAGGGTGCAGCCAGATGGTAAGTTCTGGTAAGAAGGGTTATGGGGAGGGGGAATATCTGAAAATAGCAATACCGTACAGTCACCTCATGAAAGATGACCATGCTCTCCATGACAACACAAATACCTCCTTGCTACATGTGTCCGAAGAAAGAAGTTCAGACCCTACTTACCTGTATTTGATCAGAGTAATAACAAGTAATAATAAAGGCAATCACTACGTATACGTAGCAATTCCACTGTGCTACGCACCACTCTAAACATGTTATGTCTAATACCTCCCCTAGTGCTCCCAGGCTCCCTGCCGATAAGTACTAGCATTCTCCTTCCCATCCCCTTCATTGTACTACTGAAGGAACTGAAGCCCGGGAAGGTTAAATGACTGGCCCGAGGTCACACAGCTAGGAAAGCAGAGCCAAGATTTGAACTCAAGCCTTCCAGCCCTGGAGTCTACCTTCTTAACTCTCTATTGTCTTTCAAGGGAAAACAACAATGACAACGTGTAAACCCATGTGTAAACCCGTGCACCTACGAAAAACTCATTTGTTAATTGCTCTCATTTCTTCATACTATGGTAGTTTTGCCTCTCACAGGAAATCGGTAAGCAGGAAGTGTGTCTTCACTTTTTACCCCCTTAACTGTCATGACATTCAGTATGGTTAAGGCCACACCAGAGATACAGTTCTGCTATGAGATGTTTAATCTTTATATGCTCGACATTCAAATTTCTTTCGCAAATACTACCCTTTCCACTCAAATTATCAAATGTAAAGAAAGAACAACTCTCCAGACAATTAATAAGAAAATAAGAACTGGGTCACCATATGTGAAACAATTTGGGGATTTGATTTTAGCTCTCCTATCACTGCAAAGTGAGTAAGCTCATATTATTCCCACCTGCAAAGGAACAGCCTCCATGAACTACATTTTCATCACACAGACACACACATTCACTTTCGGTAAGAATGCTCAGCCCATCTGCTCACATTTAAAAATATAAATTGAAGACCTCCCACGCTTGCCTTGGTTTGTAAAATGTCTATCACCAAATCTTTATTCTAAGACTCCTTTAAGTCTATGATTTCTTTTCCCTTCTCTTCCCTTTTAATTGCTTTCACTAGTTTTCTTTCAAATACCTCACATTCAGCATTAAGGTTTTCTGTAATAGACGATGATCTTCAAAGTACAGGGTTTCAATGTTTCATCTTTGTACCTTCCTTTTGAGGAAATATTTTTTCACTATTTGGAAAGCCTGCTACTAAGTCTGTTAGTCTGTTTCCAGGAAGGAAAGTTGAGATGTTCTCTCTCCTCAAGGGACAAGCCTTGATTGCAGTAATACTATGAAAAACATCTCTTAAAAACACAAAACAAGAAAAGACAAAATCAGGCAGACAGCTCTTACGTCTATTTAAAGCTCATTCCCTCAAGATACATTTAAGAGCTTGAGAACTAAAATATACATACATGTTTCTGCAATAGAGTGGTGGAGGTACTTTCCTGGAGTGTGTAACCCCTCTGTTCCCATTGAAATATCCCCTCGGTTGGCAGGTTTAGGACATGCAATGTATCCACATTTCTTTAAGCCACATCTTATTCTTCTAAAAGCCTCAAGCTTAATGTTTATTCATCCATTCTTTATTTCATCCATTCACTGATTCATTCATTCAGTTAAATGTACTGCAAATTCATTTGATGGTACTGAGTGTCATTTGCTGAGCATTCTCATATGTAACAGGGGGACACAGAGATGACAGATCATGCTGCCTGGCCTGAAGGATTTACAACCTAAGGAGTATGGAAGACCAACACTGGACCTTCTGACTCCCAACTCAGTGCCCATTTTTTTCTTTTCCTTAAAAATAATAATAATAGGGGCACTGGGTGGCTCAGTGGGTTAAAGCCTCTGCCTTCGGCTCAGGTCATGATCCCAGGGTCCTGGGATCGAGCCCCACATAGGGCCCTCTGCTCGGCAGGGAGCCTGCTTTCCCCTCTCCCTCTCTGCCTGCCTCTCTGCCTAGTTGTAATCTCTGTCTGTCAAATAAATAAATAAAATCTTTAAAAAAAGTAATGATAATAATAATCTGAGACCTGCAATGTTGTGGTTGAATTCTTCACATGTTTTCTTCACTCCTTTTTGTGAAGGTACTTTATGCAAGATCTTATGCAATGAACCATTTCAAGTTCCAAACAATGCCATGTCCCTAGCTGCAAAGGTGATTGCCAATGTATGGTATTAGGGCAAACTACTGGAATTTGTCATGGAGTCAAGATTTCTGCATTTTGGAAATGTTACTCAAATTCTTATTTTTTTAAAAAAATGTGATCAGAAACTAAAAACTGCTTCAAACTTTCCCTTAAGTCCAACTGAAGGATGTTTTTAGGATATAGCTAGAGACCACTGCACCGTGGAACAGCCTCTGTTAAGGGAATGTGCCATAATATTCAAATACGAGGCCTTAGAGTATGGCTCCAAATCAGTTTATGCCTCCTGAGGGCAATTCTATATGTGAGTCTTTTCAATAAATGCTTCTCAGTAAAGAGCCTTAAAGGGCACTAATTTATGTTGGTGATGATTTAATTGGGAGCATGGCTATTTATTTAACATATATAGTACATTTGATACTAAGCAAATAATCAGAGATACGTATAAAATGTCTATATTAAAATGTTCTCTTTCTATCATAGAGAAAATTGGACACAGTAAATTCAAGGAAAGGGGACTGGTTAATTATGAGAGTCTAATTACATGACAGTTGTACTGCCATTTAACATTATATAGAATTCTAATGATGTGAGCCAGTAAACACAATTTATGACTGGGTAAATTAGGTAGAGAACTATATAATCCAGAGTGTATTAAAATAAATTTCAACACATCTTTTAAAAGAGACAGGAATTATGTATGCAAAAAAAAATGTCAGGAATGCTAGCTCTGATTAATGAGACATCCTAAAATTCCTTAATTCTGTCATGCTCTCTCTAATCAAGGTCTTCAAATGTTCCAACCCCCGTATTGAAACACTCAATTCTCACAACTTTTTCACTTAAAGAATTTGTACTCACCCTTCAGGTACCCACTTAGATCTCATGACCACCCCACTGGCTCTAGCTTATCAGGCATTCCTGCTGCATCTTCCCGTGGCACTTTGCACCTAGCCCATCATGTCTCTACTACACCATTTCTCTGAGAGATAATTACCTCCTCAAAGAATTCCGCCATGTTTGTTCTGCTTAAATCTGTGATACTAATACAAGTGGTCTAACACACATGACTCCTATTCAAAACATATGTATGAAAAGAATAAATAAATTGTTTTCTATTCTTCTTATCACTTTTCTGGATTATACATATTTTCTTCAATAAACAACTATTTAATTTGCAAGTCAAAAAAGATAAATGTTACAAATATTGTCATTGCCTTTGGAAATCTTTGTTACATTTAAAAGAAAAACATTTTAGAAGGGTTCAAAATTTTCTATTCTTCAGAGCTCAAATGGCCCAAAGTCTTCCTAATTCATCCGAGGAAACTATAATTCAAAATTTCCTCACTTCTTTCAGAATCGCATGGTGAATTTCTTTTAAAGATTTATTTATTTGTGTGTGTGTGTGAGAGAGAGAGAGAATCTTAGTGCAGATTCTCCACTGAGCATGGAGCCCAAGAGGGGCTTGATCTCACAGCCCTGAGATCACCACCTGAGCTGAAACCAAGGGTCTGTTGCCCAACCAACTACACCACCCAGGCACCCCAGCATGATGAATTTTTAATTGATCAATGTGATAAGCACATTTACCTCTAAAATACCATCATGTTGAATTAGTGAAAAGATTACGAACAGATATGAAAATTGCCTAAAATTGTGAATACCTTATTCTTTTTGGGGTATTCAAATGTTCTGATAAACTCACTGTTTACTCATTGACAATGTATCTGCTATATCTGTACTTGTTCAGAATTTGTGGGAAAACAAAATAAAGCTAGGTCCAGTTAAATACAGTCCTTCTGAACTCTCGACTACTAGGGAATTATATATGACTATGTGGATGCTAAGCTGAGTTCAACATAATTTACCCTGCACTAGGCTTTGCTATTTTGTTTTAGAATTACTCAAATTATGACAGCTTTAAAAATAGCTTTCAGCTTTCAAAAATAATTATGGCTATGTATTTAGAACCTCTATAAAGTTATTTTTAGGCTCCTAGGAGATCTTAGACTATTAATATAAAAAACAATTTCATGCTGTTTTTTTATACCTCCTTCCAAAGCACATTCCATAAATATGAACGGGAGTAATTGGCCTATAAAACAGGAGAAAAGAAGATTTACATTCTCAAAGTCAGGGTCTGTGTCAATAATACAGTCACTTATTCTTATTCCTGGATTATTATTTCCCAGCTTAATTCACAGTTTAATAAGCTAAGAGGAGGATGAGCTGGCCCCTGAAAAGAATGAGGCCTCTTGGCTACTTAGTGCCGTAACACCTGGTCTAGAAGAAAGAGAAACACCATGTTAGAAGTGAGGGCCACCCTAAAGGTCTGGAGCCTGCATGACTGAACAGCTTTAGAGCAAGGAGTTATCTCAGACCAGATGGCTGGTGATTAGAAGATGAAGCAGGAAATGCTTCCCCAGAAAATACAAGAAAGCCCCTGAGCATAGATTAGAGAGGTCTGGGAGGGGAGCAGAATCAAGGTGAAGGTGCCTGAAGTCAGGTCTAAGGCCTCTGCCTGCCTTCTAAGCTTCATTTGACCACCCCCTGCTGGAGCTCTTGAAGGATACCCCTCAGGGTCACCTTCGCTTTCCTTCCTTTCTTCCCTTTCCAGCCTCAACCCAAACACAAACGTTCTACATTGTGCATTTTTTTTAATTTCAAATTTTTTAAATTTTAATTCTAGTATAATTAACATAGGTGTTATATCAATTTCAGGGGTACAACCTAGTGATTCAGTAATTCTCTACATTACTCAGTGCCCATCATGTTAAGTATACTCTTAATCCCCCTCCCCTATTTTCCCCAACCTCCCAACCCTCGGAACCACCAGTTTGTTCTCTGTAGCTAAGGGTCTGTTTTTTTCTTGCCTTTTTTTTTCTCTTTTTTTCTTTGTTTATTCATTTTGTTTTTTAAATTCCACACATGAATGAAATCATATCGTATTTATCTTCCTCTGACTTATTTCACTTATTTGCTCTTCATTCTTGACTCTCTAATGTTCTCATTCTGTCCCTTCTTCCTTTCCCTCTCTTCACATACAGCCAGACCCAAATGAGATTTTAATCTATTCCTCCATCTTTCCAAATGCTCCTCTTCCTTCAAAGCCTACCTCACACCTTATGGCCCTGGGAAGTGACCCTTGACTGCTGCGGCTCACATTAATTTCTCCCATTTCTCCATCTTTATTTGACACATTGTTAAATGATAGTCGGTTGGCGATCTGACTATACACTTCCTCAAATGACACTCATCTTTAATTTCTCTCCAAGTCACCAGTAAACACGACCCTTCTTTTGCTTCTGCTATATTGTCCTCAGGGCTTAGCATAGTGTGGAAATGTAGACTGCACACAAGATACAAGGTGACACATGCTTACTGTTTCATGATATTGGTGCTTAGAATAATTTATACTTTCCAACACATCTTCACAATATGATCTTTTTCCTTTTCTAGAAAAAACATTATTGATCTTAAAAACATCTGAGCTCAAAATCTTCATTAGGAATACACAGAAACATCAGACTAGAAGACTATGGAACCATGAGGGCGTTATAGTATTTCTGAATTCAATAATTTTAGCAATGACAGCAAGACTCCCATTGAAGTCAGTCTGAAGTCAGCTTTAATGGTAGTTTTTGAGACCTGCCGAAATGGTAAGAGTAGTTGTAAAAACTCAAGACTTGGATATTAAGCCATAGGTAACAGTAGAAAGAGATAAAAATTGTTTCGAATTTACAAAGGCCAAATCTGGTTTTTTCTAAAATGAAACAAACAAAAAAATTCCTTAACTTTCAGACCCTCTGAATTCTTACTTTCAGAGGCACTTCCAGGCCACACAGCCAGCCCGGTCACAGCCTAGACCACGTGAACCCTGGCTGTGCCTCATGTTTAAACAGGTATCTAGGGGAGGCATCACTCCCGGGATCAGACATCCTAACCCTGAATGTCAAATTTAGCTTGTTTTAGAGGCCTTAAAAATCTGTATCTGAAATCACCATTTTGTCTTTTCCTCTAGTAATGCAAATTCCAGGGGAAATCTAGTCTAACTAGCTTCAAAGAGCCTACTGAGCTGTTCTGAAGAATAAGGTTCTGCTGACTTAAAAAAAAAAAAAAAGGGGAAAGAAAGAAAAGAAATCTGAGCTCATAATCTTCTTTAGAAATACACAGGAACATCACACTGATCTACCATGGAATCATGGAGCTGAATGATTAAGGTGTTTCTGAACCCAACAAGAAACCATTTAAGGGATCTGGAACCAAATTTATCTCATACCAAATCTACTCTGACAGTTGCTTTGTTCTTTTTTAGAAGAAGTAGAAGAAATAAACAATTACTGGAAGATCACCTGGAGTAATTGTTCTTTCTCTGATGCCTTTGTTATCGCTTCAAATCACTGGTCATGGACAGCACAGCTCCAGATTCTCACACCTGCATATATGGAAGATCAGTGCTTCTTCCTCGTCATATGGCAAGTTTTTTCTATGTCATGTGGAATTATACCAATTCCTACATGATGAATATTACCTGCATTTATTGTTTTTTTATCCATGAAGACATAATGGTAAGAATATTTATCCAGAAGTTGTGTGAGAGATCCCTGCAGGAAAGACGTCCAGAGAGGGCTGGAGAGCTAGCTACCCAAGGCCTCAGCCCAAGTCAGAAGTATCTCTTGGCTCACAATCAGACTCCAATTTGTGGGTTCAGAGCCTGGGGCTCTTTACATCTACTGGCCGCCCCACTATTGTTCTCAATATGGGGATGGCTTCTTATAGTAACACGCCAGAATTTTAGCCCTACTTCATGTATTTATTCATCTTCCATGCCTGACTTTATCATGAAAATCTGTACACAAAATCTGATCCCCGTGCCCTGCCCATCTAGTTTGTGCCAGCCTGTCCTGCACCATCTGCTCCCCAACTGTCTTCTTATCAGCTTCTAAGATTTTTTCATTTCTCTGTTCCCTCCACTTGGCTAAGACTCCTCTTTAGGTTCTGACTCTCTCTTGGGCTACTGCTCAGTGTTGTTCTTCCTCTGTTGATGAATTCTTATAAAGCTGCCAGCAAAATTCTGATCCTCCACAAAGAATGTCACTCCTATCTCCAGGCGTCTCTGGAATATGACATCTGCTTTTCAACAGTTTACGCCAGGCCCTAACTGGGTACCTTGCTGTAGCCAGTAGATCAGTTAAAGATAAAATGTGGCTCCGTTATGTAGAGGTCATTGCCATCCTGGAAACAGGCTTATTCTGTTGGATTCAATAGCAAGTGAGAAAAGGTCACTCTGTTTTCAATAAAGTAAGAGAGTCAATGGCAAAAGTAATTCAATATCTAAGGAACAAATTGCAGGCCCAGTCACTTCTTTCTAGGTCAGAACCAAATAACCCATACAGAATACTTAACAAATGGTGGTCACTGTGATTCCTGTTTGCATGGTTTTTACTATATCATTCTTGACTTCACAATAACCCTTGGGGACAAGAGCATATTACCCATGTCTTTCCAATTCTGAGTTTCTGTATTTCCTATAATATATAATGAAAACATATATATATATTATATATATAATATATATATATAATGAAAACTTATCTTTTCAGCTGGGGCTATGGATAGGGGGTAGGGGAAGCTTCAAATATACAATCAAATCCAACTCTCAGTTGTGGTTTGGCACCATCTGGTGGCAACTGTCCTGCCTCACTTAAATGTTCTGAGAAATTCTAAGCCTAGTGACTGGTTGGGTCTTCCAGATAGCAGCAGTGATTCAGGTACCTGTCTTACCAACTTGATCTGAGGAGATTGGACCTGCAGAATTCTGCAGACTCCAGCACCCACTCTTCAACTCCCCGCTTATTGAGAAGGGGGTCACTTGCCATTCCCTGTCCTCCATGGACTCTCCACCCACATACTCCCTTTTCCCTGACCACCAGGCAGCAACATAATAATATAACATAACATAACAATATAACATAATGGGAGGAAGACTGGAGCCAATGGTCAATTGTGTTGTATGGAGGTGGGAAAGGGATGGATGGCCTTACACAGATGGAATACCATATCTGAGAGTTCAGCTTCACTGATGAAATCCCATGATGGCTTACATTTAGTGGAATATATTTGTATATATTTAGTTGAAAGCTAGCAACATTTCTAACAGCTAGTTAAGAGAGTATATAGTAGTAGCTATAATAATATATGAAGATAATATGTTGCAGAGGTCCTTTTGTTTCTGTCAGAAATCTGCAAACGCCCTGCCATAGACTAGACCAAACTTATTTTCACTTCCTTTCAAATCATTCAATTCCTGTTAAAGGTCCTCCTATAAAATTATTAACAGTTGTACTTGTCAGTATGGTTTCCATTTGTATGTATTTTCCCCTGGGTCTTTTCTTTATAAATCTTTATAAGTCTAATAATGTGTTATTTCAGAAAAAGTCTAATACAATGATTCCTAAACTTTTTGGAGCACTGACTTCTCGGGGGGGAGGTGGTCTCCTCAGAATAGTGTGTATAATATACATAACGTGTTGTATTTTATATATAGATAGATAGATACACACACACACTATAAAAACAGAATATATACATGTATTATGTACACAAGCTAATATCATATGTAGTACATATTACATATGTAGTATATGTATATATGAGGTATACACATATTGTACATCCGCACACACACATACGTGGTATATCTTGTCTAAATTCTGGAGATTCAAATCCTATTTAAAAACTCCAGCTCTTAAATCAATTTCAGAATCACATTAAGTCTTTGAGATTAATGCCAGCAAGGCATTGAAAAAAAAGTGCTACTTATATTCTCTCCATCAAGCACGTCTCTCAATGAAGAGGTAACACCTTCTGATAGAAATGGAGCCACTTGACCTCCAGTGTAGAATTTAGGTAGGAGTGGTATTCACAATGGCTACCAATCAGTCCCCAGTGGCATCAGTAATCAGAAGGGATGCCTTTAGTACTCCAGCAAGTTCCTGGAGTTAACCCATTTAGTTCCTGGACTCTGGAGGGTTAGAGAAGAGCACACGTGGTAGAGACTAAGGTGGTAGCTAAGATGAGAGTCTTGGGACGGCAGAAAATGGTTGTATCTCAATGTTATAACATTCAGGACAGTAATATTAGTGGGTGGCCCTAAATATCAGCTCTGTGTTTAGGTAGAATGAGGAAGAAACAATTTCATGTCCAAGATCAATTCAGTATACCCCTGCAAATGTGAGGAAAGAGAAAGAATTTTGCAATCCTAAAGCCTTCACAGTAGATGAAGCCATCATCATAGGAGATGGCTGAAAAAGATAAGAAACAAACTGATTTTTGCCCTCCCTTTGGCTATTCAATTCAGTTTTTGTGTCAGTGATTATTATCAGTTTTCTTTGGGCATTTATTATTTCCTTGGATTTTACAACACTTTTTAAAAAGAATGATATATTAAGGAATCCAGAGTATGGTATTATATAATAGAAAATTAAGATAATATGATAATAATAATAATGGTGCTATTATGATGATGATCTCCACTTGAATAATTTAACTTACTCAAGTCTACATAGCTATAAAGTGGAAGACAATATTCATACATAGGTCTTCTGATCTGAGTTCAGAGCTTTTTCTACTGCATTAAAATATACTGCAGGGTGCCTGGTGGCTCAGTTGGTTAAGCGGCTGCCTTCGGCTCGGGTCATGATACCCTGGGGTCCTGGGATCGAGTTCCGGATCGGGCTCCCTGCTCCACAGGGAGCCTGCTTCTCCCTCTGCCTCTCTCTCTCTCTCTCATGAATAAATAAATAAAATTTTAAAAATATGTATACTACAATTCTTGGGGGGGGTTCTTTATGCAGAAAATCATGCATGAAACAATTAAAGCATGTGTGAATGAATGAATGAATGAATGAACAATATTACCATTTGACCTTGTAGCAGATGTATGTATTTGTGGTCACTTCTTGAGATGTGATGCCAGAATCTTCCATACTCAAGTTCTGAGACAAGAACCAAACATGCTAGAGGTCCCTGGAAATCTGTGTCAAGTACCTGGAACCTGGTACCAAGGTCAAGAATTTCCTATTTTATTTGCTCATTTTCAAAGCCTAGCCATACCATGTTGTCTCTAAAACATACAAATCAGCTGTTTACCATTAGAAACTAATAGCTACAGGAGTCAGTCAACAGACCATTTATATAAGCAGATTGTGCTAAATTCTCAGAAGATACAATATTCTCAGAGATGTGCAAACCATAATGTTTTGAAATGAAAAAGAAAGTTCGCTAACAAGAAGGAAACACTGCTCCATCTGTAACTTGCAGCAAATTCTATTAGCCTATTTCTAAGCTTAAGACTTATCAGCTGCTGGTGTGGCTGATACAGAGCATCTATTATATAAGTTACACTGAAATGCAATAGGCGTCCTGGACTGGAGGGAGGGAAGGTCAGCTGAGGAAAAGCTGAGCCGGGAAGTAGGTGAGATCTTCAAACTCACCGAAAGTTCCCAACAAAAGTAATATACCGCAGCCACTGCCTTTAGTCCCTCATTTTAATGAAAGCACAGTTGATGCCCAGAGACAGAAATTCCTTCCTCGAGGTCACACAGTGGCTAGTGGTTTTCAGTAAAAAAGGACATTTTTAGGGAAAAGACTGAGCAAGCAAGCAGTACTCTTTATGGGGAAGGAGAAGTGGTGAGGAAAGGAGAGGGAAGAGGAGTCATCATTCAGTACCTACCCTACATCAACAATACCGTGAGAAACTCATATTTCTCTTCTCTACAACCTAGAGGTTGCCACTGTGTGCATTACTATACAGATGAGAAAAATGATCTCGGAGAGTTTTTTTTTAAATTGCCCAAGGCCACTAGATGATTAAGTGGTAGAGTGACCCTTAATAGAGTGGATTCTGACCCTGGTTCTTCTATCTCTTTCTACCCTACCACTGCACTCAATCTGAAACTCAAGCTACAAATATCCACTTCATGCAAAAATTATGAAATGAGTGTTAACGTCTCAATACTTTATTCTGAACCATATGTATAGAACCAGGGAGGTGTATAGAATCAGAATATATAGTGAGATGATATAGAAGGACTATGAAGAGAAAAGTCTGAAACTATGAAAAAAAAATGTTAAAGCCTACGCTGCCTTGCACATTGTTAGTCTCTTCTAGAGGAGTTCATTCATTCCGAAAACACATACAGTTCTCAGGAAATTACATCCTTACAATTTGAATTCATTTATCCTCAAACAAAATTTGTGTTATATTGAATATACCAATAGGAACTGCAGAGAATTCAGGAAGATTTATGAAAATGTGAAGGTTTTTCTTTTCAGCAGCAAAATAGTTTTTTTTTTCCAGCAGTACAAAGAAATTGGATAATGTAGACAAGTATTCATTCCAAATCAAAAAGCCCACAGGAATCAAATGCTGCTTGAAATTTGTCAAAAATCATTTACATCTCCATCTTTAAAACAAATCACTTCTTTTTTGCTGGAGAGCTAAAGATGGAGGGCTGGGTCACAACTACTCATGTTTCCCTATATTCTGTAGCACGTGTCTAACAGATGATCATATGTCCCTTAATGCATTTTCTTGAATTATTGATTTTGTGAAATACAGACTTCTTGGCCTCAGATCTTAAACTTCTCTAAAAATGGCCCCATTCCTTTATGAATCTTGCTAAGGGCCACAGGTGCAGATCAATCAATGACTTGATTACTTGCAATCCTTAGGCATGCCTTCGCTTCCTCCTTCCTCTCCCGCACCCTTGCTCTGACAGTACTCTGCATCTCAAACTCCCTCCCCTCCATATCGCCTCCTAACTAAACGCCAGCCCATCTAGCAGTCTGCTTGGTCCAATGAGATCTCCTCTCTCCACTGTCTATTCATATCTCTTCCTGTCTCATACTAGAAAATGCTCAGTGTGAGCCTGAGTATTTTACTTCATTTGGGGAGATCAAATCAGCCAGGACAGGGCATCTGTAGAGACCTGGCAGAACCCAGGTCCTCCGCCAGCATCACCAGTCCAACGCAGCAAATTTTCTCTCAGAGGCTTACTCTCTGCTGGCCAAGTGAGTGATTGTGGCACTGGAAGTTTCTAGCCAGGTCTTTGACTGGTTGGTTAGAGCCCTTTCACGTGCAGTAAAACAAAACACCAACAAAAACCTAGAGGTTAAATTTGCCACCAGCGGGGGTCCTGAGCTTCTGGATGTGCCCAGCTCCCAGTTCTCATGCCTTAGAACAGCTGGGAGTGAAGGGAAAGAGATGAAAAGAGCTCAAATATTCTCAATGCACTTTCTCAGGTACTAAACCAGAAAATAGAGAAGTGCTGGTGCGGAGGAGAATAGGTTAGGAAGTAAGACAACTGTGGCTCCCTGTTTAATCTGCCTTATTCCCGTCATCCCATGGGCTCCAGGCCAGGCCCTTTGCCCTGAGCAACACCCCACAGTGGGCTGGTGTGCAGACACCCTTCTTCCTCCTCATTCACTCATAAGGTAAAAGTCATTCCAAACCCAATGTGAGCAAGGCGCCATGCTAGACAATGGGGTGAGTGGTAGGAAACGGTACAGTGTGGCTGAAAATGTCTAAGCTGAATAGCCAGAAAGCCCAAGAATTTGAAGGAATTATAAATATTTCTGCATTTTGCATTTCATCCATTTTGCAGACGGAGAATTTAAGACCTGGGATGGGAACAGCTGTAGGGCTGTGAGCACAAAGGAAGCACAGACTAAAGTGCTTTCCCACAAATCAAATAGGAAACTATTAGCACTTTCTTGCCATAGTACCAAATCACAGTGGTTTAGCCAGAAAAATTTATAAATCCAACTAGGTGACTGCTCTTCTCACTCTGTTTTGCTACAGGCTATGCAGACAATAAAAACAGATCAGGCAGAGGGAAAATTAAAATTCTTTAAGTAGCCCAGGATACCTGAGTACCCATCCCTGATTCAGGGCTTTAGAATGGTACCTGCTTCCCCTTCAACTCAACCATGAGACACAGGAATTTTGTCTGGAGTTGTTGTTCAACCAGTGTTGTCTTAGTGTTGTTGGAGACTGAACACTTTTTACAAAGCTCTGTTAGGACAAGTTCTCTTCTTTGGAAGAGGAGACTCTGTCCCTGTGAGCTGTCCCTGTCTTTGCTGGCATCTCCTAGGGTATGGTTCATCCTACCTGGTCTTGGGTATTGAATCTAATCTCATCCACAGCTACCAGCATCTCTGACCACTCCCACTCCATGGACCCTGCTAAACAAATATTTACACACCGTGTTCTAGTCCTGGCCACAGATCCTTTTGGTCAGCTGGCTTTCTCTCCTCTTAACCACTATTTCCTTCTCAAGATTGTGGGAAATTTGGGGGTTGCTCACCATGCAGAGAGCTTAAGAGTCTGGGAAGTGGCCCCTTATCACGGTTGCCAGGCTCCTCACCCAGTGATGCTCCTGTACCATCCAAGCATCATGTGGGATTCAGTGTTTCTCCTTGGGAATTATAGATGCCCTGCAGAACAGAATCCCTCTGCTCCAGAATCCCCTCTAAATTATCCAAGTCCCCCCATGTGCCTCTGATCTCCAGAGCTGTGTCTGAGGCAAAGGGGAAGAGTGTTTCTTGGAGATTGAGTGCATGTCAGTTCAACTCACATCTCCTCCAATTGCTCCTTCCTGCCCTTTGGTATTGTATGGTTCTGACTCACCATCCAAAATACATCCAAAAGCTGATAGGCCCTCTCCGCTCTACCACTACTGTGATGGTCTGAGCCACCATCATCCCTCATTTGTATTACTGCAACTGCTTCCTCTCCGGTCCCTCTGTTTCCTCCCCTGGTTCTCTAGAGTCTATATTCAGAACGGCAGCCACAGTGATTCCTTTAAAAATGCAAGTTACATAACATCATTGCTCTGCTCTACAAAACCCTCCATGGGCTTCCCAGTCACTGAGAATCAGATCCAAAGTTCTGATGTTGACCTGTGAAATCCTATACAAATTTGCCCTTCTCTCCTCCTCTCTGACACTCTGCTCCAGTGTCTCCCGATTCAGGCTTTGCTCAGTCTGTTTCCTTTGCTCAGACCCCAGATACCTGCCTGGCTTCTCCCTCGCTGCCCTCGGGCCTGATCAACAATCACACAACAGGGAGAACTTCTTTCTCTCACAAGCAGGTGTAAAATAGCAACCACACCCCCTCTGGGACACTCCTTGTCCCTTTCTCTCTGCTCATTTTCTTTCCATAGCTCTTATTACCACCAGACTTGTGATTTGTTTATTCATGATCAAATTACTGTCCAGCTCCACCCATCAGGATGTAAACTCCATGAGAACACTTTGTTTTGTTCACTACTGTAGATCTAGACCCCAATATGTTTTAGATGCTCAATAAATAATTTTAGGGTGAATGAATGAATGAATAAATGAATGGGTGAATTCTAAATGAGGATTCCACCAAACTTTGGCTCTTTCTATGCAAAGTCAATGTTTAGGAGCTGGAAGCAAAAATCTCATAAATAGGCTGCATTGGGTTTCAAGACAGTTTCCTCTTATTGTGCACTTTAAAAACTCTCTTTTGAAACACTAAGCTGAACATCGATTTCCTTGTTCTGGGTTGTATCTTCCTTCCCTCTGAGGCTTGAAAGATACTGACTCAATGGCTCTAGAACAACAAGAGAAAAAGCAGGAAGAAAATCCTTTCTTTATGAAAATCCTCATATCGCATCTCTCTACCTAAGAATGTTGTAATAAGGACTTAAATGGTTTTGGTCAGACTTTGCCTAGAAATTTATTTCATCCACAATCTTGCCTTGAATTCTTTAAATATTGATAGGGTAAGCAGCTTATCTCTTAGGCTGAAGTCAGGAAAGAAAGCAAACTGCAAGAAAGCAAACTGCAAGAAAGCAAAGCCGTTGCAAATTTCTGAAGAACACAGGGGGAGCTGAGGCCTGAAATATCTGGTAAGGACGTTTGAACAAGAGACTGCCCCATTAGCTCTGCCTTCAAAAGTCGGATAATAGGCTTCAATAATGAAACACTGAGTGCTTAACTGGACAACAGTGGAGAAAAGGTATAGCGTGAGTGGCATCAAACAGTGAATAGAATATTTTTGGAGTTTGCGAATTCAATAATGGCTTATACCTGGATTGCGAGCTGGCAATCACCAGTTATCTGTCCTCAAGCTTGTTTTATTTAGTCCATACTTGTTAATGGAAAAATTTCACATGTAAGTTCTCATTCTCAGTCTTCTTTAAGAAATGGAACATCTGTCATCCTTACTTGTTAAGAAACATTATCCAAACATTGTAAATAACTCAGAAAGATTCCGACATACTCTTTCAGTCTTAATAGAGCATTACCTAATAAGCCTTCCTAAGGTTTATGCAATTGTCTCAACCCTGGACACTCTAGGCGCTAGATTGTAGGAATACCATATTGTTTGACTTATGGTTTACTATTGTAGGGCCAAGGGTCTTTTTTTTCTTTAAGATTTTATTTATTTATTTGACAGACAGAGATCACAAGTAGGCTGAGAGGCAGGCAGAGAGAGGAGAAAGCAGGCTCCTGGCTGAGCAGAGAGCCTGATGCAGGGCTTGATCCCAGGACCCTGGGATCATGACCTGAGCGGAAGGCAGAGGCTTTAACCCACTGAGCCACCCAGGCACCCCGGGCCAAGAGTCTTTAAAGTTAGATGTTAACTTGTGGAAGATTGATTGGTTGCAAATTATTTTTGTCCCGTAGAAAAAAACCAACCTCATTGGTAATAGTTGTATGGCTCTGCAGGGCATTAACCTATTTTGTAACTAACTTAATCTTATTTTAGCATTCTTTTTCATATTGACTATATAAATATGCCAGCCTCTCATTTTCTGCAGCTTTATCCAGCCTCTCATTGAACCAGCTTTATCATTATGCTAGTTTCTTATTAATGAATTTATTAAGAAATTAAATTCATCTTTGACATGTGTTCACTATATGTTTATAAGACAATTATGTTTTTATATTTTAGAAAATTGTATTTGGACCTGCTTCATATTCCTAAATGGTACCTGATAGCTGAAATCATCAGTGACTACTACCATTATGAAGGGTACCTCTCCAATTCAAGTGTCCCCTTCTATCAATCCTTGTGATCTTATTCCCAGCCCCCTCCCTCATTCATGTGTCCCTCCTGGCCTCTGTTAGCCCAGTTGTCCCTAACTTCTGACTTGGAACTTAAGGTTTCAGTGGAACAGCGATTTTACCCTTGAACATGCATCAGAATCTCCCGGATCGTTTATTAAAGCAAAGTAGTGAGCCCCATCCCCAGAGTCTCTGACTCAGTAGTCCTGGGAGGCTGGAGCTCAAGAATTTGCCTCTCTAACAGGTTCTCAGGTAACGCTGAAGCTACTATTTAGGGACCACACTTGGACAACCATCGCTACAGTCAGTAGGGGGATTGAGCTTGGTTTCTATGGGTGAGAAGATACGAAAACACTGTAATAATTTGGTAAATGGAATGCAAGACACAGTAAAGTACATTTCATTTTTAAAAACTTTTAAAAATGTGAGTTGTAAAATACCAGGTAATTGACAGCTTTTCACATGATGCTTATGCCCCTTGAGAATCAACTGTTTCTGGTATTGAAGAAACAAAGGGAATAATTATTATGAATTGTTATAAAGTCAAGTCCCAGTTTGGCGATTCCACTTTTTGTTTGTCTTTGTTATAAGTTCTTTGAATACAAGAAAGTCCTGGTAGCCTCCGTGGTACGGTATTTAACATCTCCTCCTAGTAAGGGCCTGGCAAACACCTAGTGACTTAGGATTGGTATGTTTCTCTGTTTTCTTATGCTTTCCAAACCTTTTATGTCATGACCTTATTCAGTACTCAACACAGTCCCGTGAGGTAAACAGGGCATATGGATGACACTACATGACAGATGATTAAGTTGAGTCTCAGAGGGGTCATGTGGCTTTCTCTAGGACACACAGCAAACATGTGGTAACACAGGGCTAGCTCTGGATCTTTAACCTTGCTCATCAGGATTATTTACTGATACACAATGATGACCAGATTGATAATACCATGAGGGCTATGGTAAGCCAGAAGATCCTTAAATACAATTAGAGTTGTGATATATTTGCTCACAAATAGTAGAAAGCATCTATTCTACTAACGTGTGTGTGTGTGTGTGTGTAATATATATATATATATATATATATATATATATATATATGACATATAGGAGCTTGGCAGTGGCCGCTTAGAATAAGATTAAAAATAGATTCCATGCAAGCAATCAGTTTCAGATAGGAATGTGCTGAACTTTCTGGAATTTAAAATTTTGCAAAGAGAGAAGATATGTGTGGAAAGGGGATGGATATTGGACTCAGACAAATCTCCACTCTGTCTCTGACCACCTGTAAAGCCCTAAAAAATCATCTCACTTCTATGAATTCTAGTTTTCTTCCCTATAAAACAAATCATATGTATGTGTTAGAACCTACATTTCTCGGAAATATTAAGCAAAAATTCAAGTAAAATAGGAATGGCCATATAAAGTACCTAGTGCAGGGCCCTGAACACTAAGAATATCCAAAGAGGGCTAGTTCCTACCTCCCCTCCAATTCCTTGGAAGGGAACGAGAGTTCACTGGGACTTCTAGGGTTGAAACACTCAGGAAGATGTTCGGAGAATATCTATTGTTCATTTCCACTGAATTCTGTCCATTTTGTTGGATTTTTCAGGCATCAAATCATAGCAGATCCCAGAAAAAGCAAATACAGGCATGTTATTGCAGTGCTGATACAATTCACCATCATCGACTGCTACCCTAACAAATCATCAGCACCTATTAGCACCACGGCAAGTGACTTAAATGGCTGTCAGGTGCAACATATTGTATTTTCATTTGATTGTGTTGTGGTGTGGAAATCAATGAGAAAGAACAAGGCCACAGCTTGAGTCACAAAGGGAAAAAAGGGAGAATGTCGGATGAAGTGTATTCATCCTGGATGCAGAAGTGTTACACAATTGTAAGTGGCAGGAAAGGAAATATACGTAATTACAGTCTGCATACAACTGGGAACAAATAGAAAGAGTGGCTGCGGTAAGGGAGAAAGAGAAGTGAAATCTGAGAAACTGGCCGTTCTGCATTCCAGACACAAGGAGATTTCCTCTGCAAACAGCGCCCTGGCTAGACTCGCCAGTTATGCGTATGACAAAGCAGAAAACAAATGCACTGATTACAGTGCGGAACTCATCCTCCGACTCCAATACAACCACAAGGGGAGTATCAGTTGGATGGCAGCCTGGCGTTTTCAGGCGAACAATTCTGGGCTAGGTGGCACGCTTGGCGTCGCTCGCTACGTGCCATTTCCTGGGCGTACATGCTCATCAAACTGCAAAGTGGGTAGTCAAGGTTGAGTTTGATTAGAACAGAGATATTAGAAAACACACTCTGTTCCCTACTGTACAAACAGAGCAACCTCCAGTTGCGCTGAAATTGACCACCCACAACTTCCCTGGGGGAAATGCAGTGGCGCTTCTGTGACTTAGGGTAAAATATCAGCCTTTCCTAGCAGCGCTCATTACGGCATTCTTGCAGATGTACTACCCTAATTGTGTTACAGAAATCTAAGCAACTATACTTACAAAAGCCTAATGTTACACAGTCCCCTGGATACCCACACCATCACTGAATAACAGCAAGGGAAAAACAAGCAGCATTTCTTGTGCATTGTTGAAAGGGAATGTTTTACATTGTTTGGGACCTAGAGGCTAGCTTGGTCACGTTCAGCTATACTTAGTCCTTCTACCTGACTGATGTTTCGTTCCTTGTGTAATTTATAATAATTTCAAATGTTTATTAAATGCTTAAGTGGTAGGGAATGAGAGAAGCATTTTATATGGATGACTATCCCCCCCACCCCAACTAAAGTACAAGTTGTTCTGATAGCTGAAACGCTGGTTGATTCATTAGCTGGGGACATAAGAGATTTGGGGTTTGATATCCTTACAGAGTAGTGCTTCTCAAACATACATATCTCTTCCATACAAATCTCCTGGGATTTTGTTAAAAATGCAGATGCTGTGTCAGCAAGCGAGGTGTAGACCCTGAGACTCTGCATTGCTACGAATGTCCAGGGGATGCCCTAGAGCACACAGCCCAGCAAACAGCAGATGCTTTACCAATGTTTGATGGACCAGAGTAAAGATCAAGGCACTTAGACTAGCCAACCATGTTCCCAATTCAAGGAATGGAATGGGCCAGCCAGGTTTCCTCCAGCTCTCAATTATAACACACTGTGTAAGAACATCAACTTTGGAATCCTATGGGCCTGAGTTTGGGCCTAAACTTTTCTATTTTCTAACTCTGTGACCTTGGATAAGTTAACTTCTCTAAACCTCTGTTTTATTGCCTATAAATTGGCTAGACTATACCCATAAGTACTTATGTTACCTGTTAAACTGTACCTACCTCAGAAGGTAGTCATGAGGATTAAATTAAATAATGCACTTCAAGCACGACGGTGCCTGCCACCTGAGAGATAATAAAACTGGCAGCCAATATTAGTACCATTGCCATTTGTCTAAGTATCTCCAATATCCGTTTCTTTTTTTTCTCATTAAGATTTTTTTTTTTTTTTTTTTTACATAATCTGTACACCCAGCATGGGGTTTGAACTCACTATCCCTGAGGTCGAGAGTCGCACACCCTTCCCACTGAGCCAGCCAGGTCCTCCTTCTACTTATCAATTTATAACCTTAGCAGAAGGATGAGAATAACTTTGATGGGGGAAAGACTTACTCATTTATTAAGCTAATACTTATCTATTGAGGGTTATTCTGAGTCAGTCTAACACTGAGGATACCCCTCATTTTAAAAAAGTCATAAAAGGGAGCCTGGGTGGCTCCGTCGGTTACGTGTCTACCTTGGCTCAGGTCATGATTCCGGAGTCCCAGGATGGAGGCCCGAATCGAGCTCCCTGCTCAGCAGGGAGTCTGCTTCGCCCTCTGCCTCTCAGCCCACTTGTGCTCTCTCTTTCTCACTCTCAAAAAAAAAAAAAAAAAAGTGTTTTGTGTTTTTTGTTTTTTTTCCCAGAATATGACCCTACCTCCATGTAGCTGACATTCTACTGAGAGGGAAAAACAATAAATAACTATACATATACATATACATAAACATACATATACATATACATAAACATATACATAGTGACTAATGTTTGTTTGTTTGTTTGTTTGTTTGTTTAAGGAAGCATCCATCCAACTATAGGGCATTCTGGGTAAAGCAAAACTATGGAGACAGTAAATGATCAGTAGTTGCCGGGGCTAAGGGGAAAGAGGAATGAACAGGCAGAGCACAGAGGATTTTTAGGACAGAGAAACTATTCTGTATGATACTATAATGGTAGTTACATGACCTTACATATTTGTCAAAACCCACAAGATGTACAACACCAAAACTGAACCCTAATGTCAATTATGGATTTTGCCATTGTGATGTGTTGATGCAGGTTTGTCAATTGCAAAAGATGTGCCACCACGGAATGGGAGGTTGGCAGCAGGGAAGTAAATGATGCACGGGGGAGGGCAGAGGGCGTATGGGAACTTCTATGTACTTTCCGCTCAGTTTTCCTGCAGACTTAAAACTGCTCTAAAAAATGAAGCCTATTTTTAAAAAAAATATATAAAGCAGACAGAAGGGAAGAGAGCAGCTGGTGGGGGACAGGTGGGGTGAGGGGTATTTGAGATAGCTGGTCAGGGAAGTTCCCTCTGAGGGAGGGGGCATTTGCGCAAGACTTGAATGACGAGTAGGAACCAACCACCGCTCACTCCTTCCCTGACATTTTCAGCTCATGTTGTGTCTGTTCTTGGACACATTCTTGGAGCTGTCAGGTGCAGCTGAAGTGGGCTGATGAGTAGGCTTCCAAGTGGGTGCAGCTCAATTTCTAAAGGACAACATTTCAATAGGTTCCTTCTGAGGAAAAGGTCTATGATCCACCATGTGTCTGACCAGGTAAAACATGGCTGCTTGTAAATATCTGGCTTTTCTAATTAAATCATCGCACAACAGTAATAACCGCCATTCACTTGGCGCGCTAATCTATGTGCCATGTATCTAACTCTCATCACCTCACTGACCTTCAGAGGGAACCTATAATAACACAATAAGGTTATTCTCCTCTGCACAGGAAGAAACGAGGCTTAAAAAGTCATGTAAACTCGCCAAGGTCATAACAGTTCTTGAAAACCGGAGCAAAGATTTGAACCTAGGTCTCTGCTACTCCCAGGTCCAAGCTGTCCAACAAACTTCCAGCAAACTTTAGTCTTCCCTCTGACTGCAAAGTATACAGCTTCTTCTCCCAAACTGTGCTCTGTCTCAGGGCAATCACAGGAGCAGGCTGAATCAACCATGAGAATACAAATGCTTATTACTGGAACGTAATGGGATTGCAAAGACACAGCTTCAAAGACAACACACACGTACACGCACACTCATGCATTCTTGGCCACGCTTTTACTTTTCCTCTTCTGATTGCTTTTCCACATCATTTGAAAGATTTTCATGGTGGAACACAAATGGGGTCATAAGTTAGCCCTTGACTACAAGACACCAGAAGCCTTCGATCTGGCTAAGTTTGGGTAAAAACCCACACCGAGCTGCCTCATCTCAGCAGTTCAGGTGAAATCCAGCAGTGTCCAGGGA
>ML097764.1:0-10177 GCA_003697995.1 Taxidea taxus jeffersonii
AGAGTCAATTATCATATGGTTTCACTTATTTGTGGAGCATAAGGAATAACATGGAGGACATGGGGAGATAGAAAGGAGAAGCGACTTGGGGGAAATTGGAGGGGGAGACAAACCATGAGAGATTGTGGACTCTGAGAAACAATCTGAGAGTTCTGGAGGGGTGGGGTGTGGGGGGCTGGGTGAGCCTGGTGGTGGGTATTGTGGAGGGCACGTATTGCATGGAGCACTGGGTGTGGTGCATAAACAATGAATTCTGAAACACTGAAAAGAAATTTAAAAAAATTAAATAAATAATAATAATAAAAAAAGAATCTTGGCTCATGGTCATAGCTTTGAAATCTTGGGCATGTTACTTAACCTCCTGATTCTGGAAGTACCTGATTCTAGAACCAGAGACTATAAACTAACTGTGCTTGTTTGCTGAGGCTACCATAAAAAAATACCACAGACTGTGTGGCTTCCATAGCAGGGATTTATTTTCTCAAAGTTCTGGATGTTAGAAGTCCAAGACCAAGGTGTTGTCACATGGTATTTCTTCTGAAGCCAATCTCTCTGCCTTGTAGATGGATGTCTTCTCTTTTGTCTTCATGTGGTCTTCCTTTTGTGTGGGTCAGCATCCTAAACTCTTCTTATGAGGACATCAATCATATTGGATTAACCCCACTCATACAACCTCACTTCACCTTCACTACCTCTTTAGAGGCCCTATCTTTAAATACAGTCTTATTCTAGGTACTGGGGGTCAGAGCTTGGAGAATTTTGAGGGCACACAATTTATCACATAACACCAACTACATACACAGCTTACTCATCAAGACTTTCTTCAAAATTCTTCCCTCTATGCACTCATCGACCTAGATTGAATAATAATAAAGCAACAAATTTGGCCGAGTCCCAACAAATTCTATGCCTTACACGATCTACCTAAAAAACACCTAGCTCAACCCTGAAACCAATCTCTGTCAAGGCTGTATTCTTGCTTAAGCACTAAGAATAGCAAACACAGTCTTACTTGATCAACAGGTTTCTCTGGTGGTCTTTGGGGGAGTCAGCAGGATCAAATACAATGATAAATGAAGACTCATAATACCTAGCATTTAGGGGTGCTCAATAAATGTTACTTTTTTTCCTCATAATCCAATCTCATCTCAAGAGAAAGGATTTTCAAAGCCTAAACAATCATTTTTATTTTTTCCTCTTATTATGCCCAATTGACAAAATAATCTCACTCCAAAAACCTTCTGTCCCTCTATTCTACCTGAATAAATCTGGGCCTAATACAAGTCACCAGTTTCTAAATTTCAGCTCTTCCTCAGAGTCTTTGGAATGTTGGGATCAATTCGGGGTTAGTCAAAGGTTTTTTGGTGCATAATACGATTCTGTTGAACATGGCAGTTGTTGGGAATTTTGCAGACTCTAGCAGTTGAGTGTGAATTATGGGACCAACTACTGTTATGTAAACTACAAGGACATAGAGAATAATTTCCCTCTCCCTATAAGATCAGAACATGGCACTGTTTATATTGAAAATAATACTTCTCACTACCCAATTTTGTTAGAACTGCTTCCTCATATGTCTGCCTTTCTACAAAGCAGAAAGTAACTGAAAGGAAAGAACTACATTTTATTAGCTCTCTACTTCCTTTGCCATCTAAGATTAGATTTTTTGCACATACTCAGACTTCAATATGAACTTATGGAACAGAATATAGTCTTCAGCGGTGAGGGTATTGGACAGTGAGGGAGGAGGTCATTGAGTGCCTCTCATAGGTGAGTGGCTTCACATTGTTCCTTCTATTCAACCCTTACCACAGTCCAATGCAGTCATAATTGATATTCCTTTCCAACAGATGAGGAATCTGAAGTTAGAGAGAATACCTTGGCCAAGGTCTCAGTTCAGATAAAGGACAGGGACAGGAGGCAGTCCAGATCTACTATTGCTTCATAATGGAAAGCAATGATAAAAATCTTTGCTTTCCTGTTGAGTGACTTGGGGAGATTACATTGGAAGCCAACCATGCATTTAAGGCAGCTGAGACATTATTAGTTTGCACGAAGGCAATGACAACAACAACAACAAAAGAATAAATCAAGCGATCAGTCTCAAGAGGGGAAAAAAATGAAAACAATCAAAAGGATCGTTTGGTGCAGTCATAATTTGGTTATTTTAACAGTGTTTTGCTTTTGACTTGCTTTCCTTGGTTTTGGTCAGAGGCTTCATCCATTTAAGTTATTGCTGACTTTCTGTTTAGTTCTTCAATGATGGTTCAGGCAGAAGGACTGTAGGCTTGCCCACATTCTTTCTGCATTCTCCTCTACAAGCTTAAAGCTGCCTCCTGTAAACTCCACTGACTCTACCTGAAGGCCCTTCTCAAATGCCCTGAGAAGCCGAATGTGCTGGAGAATTAATTCTACTGGGAGCCCCCTTGACCACTACCTGCCATATAGTTGTTGTATAAACACCCTGACTACCTCCTCATTGGCTAGGGTAACTCTGGGGCATGTCCTATATAGTCTCTCACAAACCCTCAGCAGGCCTGAGCCCAGTTGCCTTCAATGGTAATTGGCTGAAGAACACATACTTTACTGGGTTCAGTCCCTTTCCTGTCTCACTTCCCCAGCTACTTCTGGTGCTTCCTAAGGGACTTCCCAAGGTACAAAGCCCTAGCCTGGACAGGTAGTGGGGACATAAGAATTTAGCCCTTACTGCCTCAGCAGTGGGTGGTGATACACTGTCATGAAAAGAAAGTGGCAGTTCTAGGAGGATGAGGTAGGGGGATTGAGGGAAGGGCTGTCCTTGAGGGGCGTGTTGGGGAGAGGAATTCATGTTTCATGCATTCTGTGTTGTTTTGGGGAACAGAAAAAGATGAGAACCTAATGTCTCCTGGGCACATACCTCTTTCACTAGGAGAGCTCTCCCTGGAAGGGCACTGCAGGAGGATTTCCAACATGTTAATATGGGGAGTGGTGATGTCAGTGAGGAGAGATGCATTTAGGGCCTGAATAAAGATGACATTTGAGGAACCGAATGTACAAAGCTAAGTCCTCTAGCTTTGCCACTGTGGCCCTTAGATCAGCAGTATCAGCCTGTCCTCAGAGCTTGTTAGAAATGCATTCTCAGCACCCACCTCCTGAATGAGAATTGGCATTTGAACAGGATCCTAGGTAATTCATATGCACATTGAAATTTGAGAGCACTATCTTAGGAATCTAAAAAATACCAGGAAAATATGACACCTTGAGCTTTCAATTGGTTTCTCTCACTACACCTGCCTACCTGAGCTCTGTCTTTTCTTTCCCAAAATATTTTCCAGACTCTCTAGTCTTGATGGGGTTCTTATTTTTGTCTAGTATAAATAATTTTACTTAACCTAAACACTAAATCAAGTTACTTTGTAAATGATTCCAGATGCTTCCCCATGCCTTCACAATTAATGAGGTATCAAGGTAGCCATGTGATCTTGGGCAGAAGAGTGGCCCATCTGAATTGAAGAGACCTCAATGATCAAAAGAATTTGGACTTGAAGACATCTAAGATCCTTCCACTCTGTCATCTGATTGCATCTCACTTTTCAACCTGATGGAGACAGATAAGAACGTTTCCAAGAATACTTCTATAGTAGGTTGTCAGAATAATGACCCCGGTTTATTCATCCTTCTCTGTATGCTCTCTCTTGAGTATTCCCTGCCCACACCAAGCCTGGCTACGTGACTTGTTTTGGCCCATGGGGTATAGCAAGCATGCCACAGCAGAGATTTAAAAAATGCTTGTGCACTGGGCTTGCCTTCCCTTGCTTCATGTGGCAACCACCACGGTGTGAATAAACTCAGGCTAGCCTGTTGGAGATGCAGGGTCCAGAAACCCCCGCCTCCCTATTGGACAGCCAGCACGAAACATCGGACATTTGAGAGAGACCAATCGTCTCTTGGCCACACCACTGGCTAACTGTACCCACGCGAGTGACTCCAGATGAGGCAAGCAGACAATCTACCAAACCGAACCCATCCTAAATTGCCGACCCAGAAAATCGTGAGTCAATAAATATTTGCTGTAAGCAACTATGCCTTGATGGCTTGTTACATAGCAAAAGATCATTTGATATAACTTCATTGTCTTTAATTTTCCATTCCTGCTTTTTACAGGGGCATAGCTTGACAATGGTGCAATATGGGTGCCTATGCAAAAAAAAAAAAAAGTCATTTTCAAGATCAGAAATTAGTTTCTCCCATTACAGTTGACTCCTTAATATTTCACAAATGATTGATTCTTGGTTGCCTATACCCTATTTGATGAAAACAGAATATATGTTCTCCTCGAGAAGTTAGCAGCATGCTCCCTCCTCAAACGCTGGCGCAGAAATGAACATTGTCCATAACGCAATAGGGCTCTCCCCCCCCACCTTCTCTCCCTTTTTTTGATTGCAGCTGAATTGAACGATCTTGTGCTGGGCCGTTCTGATTGTATGTGTGCTCTTCCAATAGGCTTCTTGTCTAAAGTAGCAGATGTCTTTCTCTCTGTCTCTCTGAAGAAATGACAATAGAAGTAAATTGTGGCCCTGTGGCTTATTCAAAGCTGCTGAAAGCAGAGGCAGGCTTCAGAGAAACCCAGCAGAACTTTGACATTCGTAGGCGTCCCTGGCAGATGGTGGTTGTTGGGTGGAATGCCCCACGGAGATGAAAGACCACCAGCCACAAGTGGCTTGGGGTCATAATGTTTAGAAAATGGCAAACATACTCATTGTTTCCTGACTTAAATAAAAATAAAACAAATGGAAACAACTCCCACGCTGCAATCACAGCCACTTGACATTACCCAGCTCATATACAATACAAAATGCATTTTGCCTTTGAAACAGGTTTTCCATCTATACGGAACCCTGGCAAATGACTAACATGATGATAAACAAGTCAACTTCAATATAGTTTGTATCTCAAATGCCTATTCATCAGGAGCCAGTCACATCCCTCATCTTTCAGGGAAGGGCTGGCATGAAGCAATCTCCCCGCAGAACTTCTGAATGGCAAATAACAGACGGGAGCGCAAGTTTGAAGGCTTTGTTGTTGTTTTCTTTTACCACGTTATGGGTGGAAAAGGAACCGGAAGTGTTTTGTCCTTGGTTTCCTTTGGTGTTCCTGCAGGGAGCTCATCATATGCAAGTGAATCAGCCTGTAACCTGGATAGTAGATCTTAAAATGCATCCAGTCACTGAACTAAGTTGCACTCAAAGCCCACAGTGGACACGGGAGATGTCCAGCACATCAAAATAAATCCGAATGACACATCACGTTTTAAAGGTCTGTAAAATCGAATTGGGCAAACATTTTTCTCTTCTGATTTATACCCTTCATCTCTGCTGTGGGCTGTTCTCCAGCTACTTCGTTACTATTTATCTTTCCAGACATCCCCTAATTGTCTTTCCTGCATCTAGATCTTTTTTAAAAAATTCATTCTCTTTTTTATTTTCTGACCTTTCATGTGTTTATTATTTTTTTTAAACCCTTCCTGTGTCTCTTTTCTTTGGCGGCAATATTTTATTATTATTTGTATTTTGAGTTACTTCTTATTTCTCATCTTATTTTCAGACTGCTGGAAGGAGAGGAACAGATGGGAGCTGCTGGTAAAAGAAAAACACCTCTAATAAATGCATATTTAGTTACTCATTTTCCAAACCCAAGTTTGCCAAGAGAACACTAATGGCCACAGCCAGAATTAGCACAACAGGAAATTGTGAGAAACTACGTCCATTCCGGTGAGAAAAGGAAAAGAGAGATGGGTCAACTAGAAGGGTAGGAACTTCTGGATAACCCAGGTGAATACTGGATCTCTGTCTGCAGAGTCCACAAGGACATTCCAGGGAGGAATTTACTAAGGGTGAAAATTATTAATGTAGAAACATTCACCTTTCTTTCATGTCATGCCCAACACCTTCTACTAGGGAACGGTCAAGTTGGTCAAGGCTCTTCTTGATCACAGAGACTTTGGAAGTTGAGAGCAAAGTAATGTATGTGAAGAGGATAAGCTGATTCACCCAACTAAGAGCCAGCTGGGGTAAGAGGTGGCTGGAGAGAGAGAAAGAGCCTTTTAGGCGGTGTATTAGAGAAGCTGGGAGAGGTCAGGACAAGAAGAGAAGGTGTGACATTCTGAACCAGCTGGAGAGAAGAGAGGAGAAGAGAAAACTGGACTCTAGGACTAAAGACTGCATTCTTCGAGAGAAGTCAGGAAATACTGGAATACATTTCAATTACTTCTGGCTGAGAGACCGGAATGCAGTGCTGGTTAAGAGTGAACTTGCTTGGAGGCTGAGAATTACTTATGGAACGGAAACTCTCCTTCTGGGTTCAGTTCTTAGAACCAAGCTGTCACGTCACGATACCACACACCCCCAGCACAGCCTCGCACGTTGCAATACAGGAACTGTGGAGGCGGGGGAGAGAGGGTGCCATTGTTCCTTCAGTGATCACAGCAAGGTGATGCTGTTTTGCAATTCTAACTCTTTTGTCCAGATGCAGGTTTTCTCTATATAAGACATCGTCCTGAATCCTGGGAAAGGATGCTAAATGGCCAACAATTCAGGTTCCCTTCGACTTGTATACTGATGTGGGATTTGAGAAAAAGTAGTTTCCTTGGATGTGATCCCGGAAAACTCTGGTAGGGGAGTAAGGAAGGGAGTAGGAAAGGGAAGGAAACAAATACCAGTTGTGTTTTTAAGCCTGTTACTTGAAGAAAACTATAAAAGCCCTTGTTCAAATGGCAACTTCAGGTCAGTAACAACCCAGACGGAAGTAAGAATGGAAACGTGTGACAGCAGTGAACAGAGGGGAAGGGACAGTGGAAATGGCAGCTAATATTTATTGTACTGGGACAGCTTGTCCACATCCAATGCTGGGTGTTTTTGGTGCATTAGCAACCCTGTGGGGTCAGAGCTGCTGTGATTCCCATCTGGCCACTGAGGAATGAGACATAAAGAGGGCAAGGTTTAGGAATGGAACCTGGGCAACCTGACTTCAGAGGCTGTGTTCTTAATTTCCTGAGCTCCCAGGCGGGAACAGAGGAGACTGGAGCTGTGTTGTCGGCAGTAATAATGGAATTGATAACAGAGATGCCAGTGAAGCCCTCCTGGTGGTTAATCTTTAATACTGGGAAATGCACATGGCTTTCCTGCTCAGGAAACCCCAAGATACCTTGCCCCGAGGCATGCATGCTTGGCAGGGATGCCTGAGTGACCAGGGATTCACCGCTGCGGGGGGGGGGGGGGGGGGCGGGGGGTGGGGGGGGGCCGGGGGGGGGGGGGGGGGGGGGGGAGGGGTGGACTGTGTGTGGGGTGGACCCACAGGCGAGGGAAGCTGTCAAGGAGAGCTCAAGGGCAGCTGTCAGGAGTTTGATGTGTGAGTGCCTCCCTTGGGGAGCGCAGGAGCTCTCTTCCCCAAGAGGGATCTGCCTGGCCGGGATCACCTCAGCCCAGAAGATCAGCTATCAACAAAAGTCACAGTTTGCTTGAATACATAACTTTGCTAAGACCACTGTTTGTTGTGGTTTTCTGGATTCTGAAAAAGCTCATTTTCACACTTTTCTCCTTCCTCCTTTTCTCTATTCAACTCTGTTCTCCAGCTCTTCCCATGCCTCCCATCCAACACAATCATAGACGCAAGCCATCACCACCACCCCGTCTAGTGATGAGAGTCTAGTGGTTTCGTCAAATTCACATCAGGAATTACTCCTTGGAGGGCCTCCAGAGCTCACAGGCCCTGGCCCCTTGGGTATCAGCCAGGAATTGCTAACTGGGGTGGGGGTGGGGGAACATGATACACAGGACAGCATAGACTTTTCAAGGTGACTTCAAGACAGCGGTGTCATTTCTTATTTCCATGACTTATTTTAGAAAGGAATTGACAAGATATGATAGCATGTACCTCTCATTGCAAGGGAGTCCTTCCATGTGTCTACCCTAAATCTCTATGGCTGTGCTTTAATCAGCACATCCTCAGAGGACAAATTTGCCAATGGGAAAGAATATTAGACACCAAAACCATGAAAGGAGTCACATTTAGATTAGTAACCATTTAGAAGCATCTGATAACTTTAGTAGCAAAAGCAACATGGGAAAATTTAATTTTGGGGATAGTGACTATTGATGACTAAAGAAGTAGAAAGGATACATATATATTTAAATCTGCAGGATAAATCAATATCCTCTACTAGAGATACTATTTTTAAAAAGCATTTAAAAGCAACAACCAGCACCTTTGGGTTCATCTGGTTTAATACATGGTAAAAGTAGAAAAACCAAACCCATTTTTACCGACAAGTCAGAAACCATCCTGTGCCTCACTTTGGACCTTGCACCAAGCCCTGTCCTTTCTCCAACTTGGTCACATCTGAGGCAGTAACTAGAAGTTATTCAGAGCAGCACCCTTCTAGTCCAGAACCACCAAAGGACACGGTTTCTACATGAAGAGTAAAAAAGACTGACTGAAACACCTGTCCATTCGGAAAACTCTGCCCAGCCAGATTAATTTGCATTTTTGCTCTGTGTTTGAATCTAGATGCCCCAGCCATGTTTTCGAACCTCATTCTGATTTTCCCTTGATATCGCAAACTCGGTGCTAGATAAAATACAAAATAAAATGTTCCATAGGAAGGAAATCGGAAAGGATTGGAAATTCTGGAAATTGCTAAATGGGTCCATTTATCCAGTGAGGTGCTATTTCAAGACACCATTTCTAAATAGGTAGAATTGCTCAGTTTTCAGTTGCCTGCACATTTGTTTGGCAACATATGTGACTGCTTGGAGTAATTCAGCCTCTTTGGGGTGGGGGTGGAGGTTCAGGTCTATTTACCCCCAGAAAGAAGCACTTAGTCTTTGATGGAAACAAAAGTGAGTCATTAGTCACTGCTATGTTGGTTGAAAAATGGAGTTTTCAGAGTTTACCTTGTGTGTGTGAGCTATTCATTGACCATCAGGTACACATGATTTGTGTCTCATTTATCCATTAGGAAATGTTCGGCAAATGGGTTTGCACCTGGATTTCTCAAAGGGCTGAGGGAACAAACAACCACCCTTTTATCTCTCAGTCTGTCAGCATCAATGTGAATGCCAGCCTGCCATTAGCAATAGTTGACTTGCAGAGAGAAACCTCATAAATTATGGTCCTTTGTTGGGTGAATCCTCCAGCAGGGACTCAGAGAGCAAGTATGGAGGCCTCTCCCCTCTCCAGGATGCAACCAGGTTGGGAAGGAGGTTGATGTGGAGGAGAGACAGTGGCTCCTGTTTTCTTGGCTTGCCCACCCCTCTCTGTTTTCTCCAGGAAGGTCTAATGCCAGTTGTTCCCTGCTGGGCTTTAGAGTTGCCAGTGACCTCCTTGGAAACAGCAATAGGAGATGCTTTGCCTCTGGTGATGGAAGTCAGGAGACAGTGTTATAAAATCAAGAGTAGCTCTTGAGAGCTCCTGGAGCCCTTCTGTCAGTCACTGGCCTCATCTGAAATGGCTTTGGGGTGCTTGAAATATGGCCAGTCTAAAATGAAGTGTGTTATGAGTGTGAAATGCACATTGGATTTTGAAGACTAAAGATGAATGTAAGAATGTGAATATCTCATGAACACATCTCAGGGTATGGATTATGTGTCAAAATGATAACATTTTGGTACATTGGGTTAAGTGGAATCTATTATTAAAATTCCATTTTCATGGTTTTACCTTACTTTTTAAAAAGTGCCTACCAGAAAAATCAGAGATCGTCTATATGGTTCACTTTTTATTTTTATTTTTGGGGGTCCACCTTTATATTTCTAGTAGACAGTGTTTTTTTTTCTTCAATTTTATTTATTTATTTGACAGAGATCACAAGTAGGCAGAGAGGCAGGCAGAGAGAAGGAAGCAGGCTCCCTGCTGAGCAGAGAGCCCAATGCAGGGCTTGATCCCAGGACCCTGAGATTATGACCTGATTGAAAGGTAGAGGCTTAACCCACTGAGCCACCCAGGTGCCCCATGTTCTGATGGGGAATTTGCAGAGGAAGACACTGACTGGAGTCAGTTACCCAAGTTCTCCTTTGGGGAAATAAAGTCTGAAAGGAGGAGGAAAAAGACTTGAGTTTAGGATGTGGAAATCTACATGAATGAAGAGTAGAGTTATGTAGAGTTATATGTGCTGCATTCCTAATTTCAAGGCAATTCTCTG